>JAJJWW010009125.1:0-82957 GCA_023531295.1 Papaver armeniacum | reverse complement strand
AAAGAAACTTGATTTTATCTAGAAAACTTCTTATGAGAATTTATTCTTGTGTTTTAAGAAGAATAACTAGGGTTTGGAATAGCCATTATTGTGATTACACATAGCTATTTCCAACGATTTTCATCTTGCAATGTTTTTAGATTTATTTATTTAAATTCTAAAGTTTATTTGGAAGATGATTTTGCAGTATTAATCTTTATGGTTTTATATATTGCAACTTGTTATGGGATATATGTTTTTGCGTCCGTGAACTATGATTGTCCCATACGTGCTCAAAAGTTAAGTCTATCATACGTCATTATGCAAATATAAATAAAAGATAGAATAAACTTTTGACAACAAAAGTTAAGCCTATTATGTCATTATGCATATATTGATGGAAGATAGGATGAACTTTTATTTGCAAAGATTAAGTCTATTATATGTCTCTATGCAAATGATGATGAAAATAGAATGAATCTTTGAATATTCCGCAGTATTTATCTTTCCCTGATCCACATCTTTGTGTTATTACTTTGTGGCTCTGTAAGTTTTCTTATGTGAGCATTTCCGATTAAATTAATCATGGATCTCTTATGGTTAATTTAATTGAGTATTTTGGATACAAATTCATGTTTCATGTGATTTGTTAATGTCCAAAGAAATCCTTCTTTTCTTGTGAAACTAAGGTCGCACTTGTTGTTCCCTTGGGAATGACATTTTATGGGGGGGGTGGGGGTAGGGGGGGGTGGGGTGGAGTTCTTATATGAACTTGTGCTTAATTTCCAAATCTTTGTGGGGAGTGCAGCTGTGGAATATTGTAGGTGAAAAAGCAGGGGTCTAACAACCACACCCAATATTTCATTCGGCAATCTGAATAGAGAAACTCCAATATACTTTCAAGAGAATCAACTGGATATTCAGACTCAATCTAAAGAAAAGTATATCAAAGAGTTTATATCTCGATTTCTCAATTCAATCTGCAATCAGCAAGTAGGAATTTGCGAGCCCGATTGAATAAGAGAAATAACTTGAACGGTACCAAAGACCAATGTTCAAGTGTCAATCAATTTATATCAACAACCAAAGTTTGGATTATCTAATTGATTGATCTTAACGCACAACCTGTGATATTTCTATTATATAAAAAAATATAATGTGGAATAGAAATAACACAGACACCATAATTTTGTTAACGAGGAAAACCGCAAATGCAGAAAAACCCCGGGACCTAGTCCAGCTTTGAACACCACATTATATTAAGCCGCTACAGACACTAGCCTACTACCAATGAACTTCGGACTGGAATGTAGTTGAGCCCTGATCAATCTTACAATTATCAAGGTACAGTTGCGCTCCTTACGTCTCTGAACCCCGGCAGGATTCTACGCACTTGATTCGCTTAGCTGATCTCACCCACAACCAAGAGTTTCTACGACCCAAATTTGAAGACTTGATAAACAAATCTGTCTCACACTGAAAAGTCTATTGGAATAGATAAATCTGTCTCCCATAGAAATACATATGAGTTTTGTTCCGTCTTTTGATAAATCAAGGTGCACAGGAACCAATTAATAAACCCGACTTATATTCCCGAAGAACAACCTAGTATTATCAATCACCTCATAATAATCTTAATCGTATGGTAGCGAAACAAGATATTGTAGAATCACAAACGATGAGACGAAGATGTTTTTGACTACTTCTAATCTTACATATCGGATATAAATCTCAAGCAAATCTTAGTAATGATAATACTCAATCACGATAGAAGAAGTAAGATCAGAACACGCAACTACAGAGAAAATAGTTGGGTCTGGCTTCACAATCCCAATGAAGTCTTCAAGTCGTTAACCTACAGGGTTGCATGAAAAACCTAAGGTTAAAGGAGAATCGACTCTAGTACGCAACTAGTATCACACAGGAGGTGTGGGGATTAGGTTTACTAGTTGCTAGAGTTCTCCTTTATATAGTTATCAAATCAGGGTTTGCAATCTAAGTTACCTTGATAACAAAGCATTGAATATTCACAGTTAGATGAAAACCTGATTAGACTCAAGATAATATCTTTCAACCGTAAGATCGAACTTAGCTTGTTATAAACAAATGAAATGTACCTTCATTTAGGTTTGAGTAATCGTACCTAAATGTGTACACTATGTTGGCTCAATAATAGTTAACTGAGGTTAGCACTCTCATATCAACCTTATTCATCTTAACCACAACTAGTTCAAATGACTCAAATGAAACTAGTTATAGAGTTGTTCAATTGCTATATTCTCATATAAGTATACAAGAACACAATTGAAGCAAAATCGGTTTGATTCACTCGAATCAATTCATGAACATTATAGCCACGGTTTGCAAAGAATGCATTCCTTATTATATAAATGTATTAGTTCATGTCCCCAACCGATTTTAGAACTTTAACCACTCAAGTATGCAGACATGTACGCATACTTAAGTAGCTGCACCAAGTTTGGTTTTCGCCAGTATACGAATGGGTACGCACACCTCCAAACCCAGCAGAATTTTCCGGACCTAAACCTTATGCCAGTATGCGTACGGGTACGTATACATAAGTTCTCAGACTTCTCAAACCAACATGTACGCATACGTGTATGCATACTATGGTTCCCGGACATGGATCACATATATGCAAGAGTGCATAACATGTCTATAATCCAATGTTAGTTAAGTGTTCTAAACTCTATTTCAATCATCGAAACTTTCTTAGAGGATGACAATAGCTGTTTTCACACACTATTAGCATCAAAGCAATTTTCAAGTTATTGAAATAATCATAACGAAACATTCCAAGTCTACACCAAATGATTGTATCATACAAACCATGTAAGATGTTACTCTAATTGATTTTCACATGATCATCTTTTGACTTTCGTCAAGAATATAAGATGAACTTGGTTGAAGCGAAAGCTTACCAACACATATTTCGAGAAATATGTAAGTGAGTTAAACTCAGCTCGAAATATCAAATGTGCATAGTGGAAAACTATATGGCGCTACGACTTATGTCTCAATATAGGAGATAGAGTAGAAATAGACTTTCCAAGTGATAGATGAGTTTCAGTCTCCACATACCTTTTGTTGAAGAGGTTTCACAAGCTCTCCTTAGTAGTTCTTCATTTTCAAATGATGAACGTCGTGAAGTCTAATGCTCAACTACACAATCTATCCTAGTCCGAGACATCTATAAGTATACTAGAAATCAAGACTTATAGTTTTGATCACTAACATTGACAAACAAGCTTGAGATAGCAACGCTTGCGAGTTCGACCGAGCAGTGCTCTAACAGTAGGGGTTATCGTATATCTTTATAAACTCCTTGATGAATGCATATAGTTTCTGCTATATGATTGCATCTAAACAAAGTTGATATGTTCTCTTTTTGTCATGAAGTATCTCTATGGAAATTGCATTAGGATCCCACTAGTTTTCGTACCTTTGCCAATTTATATTGACAAAAAGGGGGAGAACTAATGTGTAGTTCACACTACAAATACATATGGTTTACGAATCATTATGTAAGGGGGAGTGGTTTTCATGTGAGATGAAGTATTGAATAAGGGGGGACTGACACATATCACCATAGTATTGTTGTCAAAGTTGTGATACAATTGAACTTTGATGTTGTATAATAATACTATGACACTGTATAATAATGATTGAGAGCAACTGTTTTCTCATTGTTATAGCTACGGATCTTCAACAAGATTGATCTTTGAGTTGAACACGTTCAATCATCACTGCGGTACTTGGAAGTGACGAAGATTTCGAGTAATGTTGAAGAACCAAGGAGATCAAGCATTTGGATGAGAAGCTACAAAGTTTATTTATTTTGTAATCCATATGTATTGATAGTTTTTTCACTAAAATTGATAAAGGGGGAGATTGTTAGAGCACTGATCGGTCGAACTCGCAAGCGTTGCTATCTCAAGCTTGTTTGTCAAGTTTAGTTGCCAAAACTATAAGTCTTAATTTCTAGTCTACTTATAGCTAAGTTTCGGATTAGGATAGAAAGTGTAGTTGAGCTTTAGACTTCACGGGGTTCATCGAATAAAGATGAAGAACTACTCAAGGGAACTTGTGGAACTTCATCAACCAAAAGGTATGTGGAGACTTGAACTCATCTATCACTCAAAAGTCTATCTACTTTATCTCCTATTTGAGACAAAAGTCGTATTGCTATATAGACTTCAATTATACACATTTGATATTTTGAGCCGAGTTTACCTCGCTTATCTATTTCTCGAAATATGTGTTGGTAAGCTTTCGCTTTAACCAAGTTTATCTTTTATTCTTGACGCAAGTCAAAAGATGATCATGTGAAAATCGCATTGTTACATCTTACATGATTTGTGTGAGACAATCATTTGGTGTAGACTCGGAATGTTTCGTATTGATCATTCGATCACTTGAAAATTGCTTTAGAGCTAATAGTTGTGTGAGACATCTATTGTCGTCTTCTAAGAATGTTTCAATGATTGAATGGAGAGTTTAGAACATGTAACCATGATTGGTGATGAGTGCCAAATATTGCATGTTTCTACACTCTTTTATTGGCAATTATCTCATCTTTTGTGCTTTAAAGTCATATTTTATCCCAAATTCTGTATTTTTATTGTTTTCAAGAATAATTACTTTTACTAATTAATTTGTGTTTTTAGGTACTAAATAAAGCTTGGATTAATTGAGAACCCAAAGAGCAGGAAATTTGTGGCAAGAGGCGTAAATGATGTGAGAAATGTAGGAGAAATATCACGCAAAAAGAAGCTGCAAGCCGCTTGCAAGAACTACACTAGCATTGGGCCTGGAAGAAGTAAAAGAACCCTAACCCAAAGCCTGACCCATTTTCAAACCCGGTTCATCAAATATGCTATACCCGTTTAACACCCAACAACTGTTCAAGATCCAACAACATATCCACTCGTTGCATCAAAGTTTGATGCCAACGCTTCAAATTCTAGCATCCTCTATTTTCTCCCCAAAATCGATCAGAAGCAGTATCTTCTCCATTTCTTTCATTCTCTTGAGCACCAATTGCAGCCCTCGTCCATCAATTCATCTCCCCGATCATCTCTGCTAACAACTGCTACCATGAAAGCCTCTAATCTCTTTATTTCTCAACCTTATCATCTTATCAAGAGCAGTGAACCTAGAAGCTAGATTTGAGAGAGATAGAGTTAGGGTTATCTATTACAGCTGTAAAATCTTCCAATTAAGGGATTGCAGAGATAAATTGAAGATAGAAATTGTTAGAAAACGCGCTTTGGGTAAGTGGGTCACTGTTAGTTGTTGAATTGAATGTGAATTGAGAGAAATTTTGTATAAATAGGGCTTGTTGTGATGTGTTGTAATCATCCAATATTAGCTTGTTTCAACTAGTTTTTATAATATAATTGTGTTTTCATCTTGTTCATCATGTTCTAAATTCATGTGCTAGGGTTTAGATGAAACCCTTGATTGTATGCTAGGTTAGTCTATTTCCTGTTAGTATTCTTGTTGTGCTTCACTGTTTTAGGAATGATTAGTTAGTTAATTGATCAAATTAGCCTGTGATTAGTTGTACTTTAAGAAGACATCTAATACTAGGGGTGAGTTAGTGATATTAGTTGATAAATCATCCATTTGAGACCTCCCTGGAGAGGGACAAGAACATAACTTGAATAAGTATTGCCTTAGTATAGGATTAGGAGGTGGACTCAACCACCCTAGTGCTCTCTACCCTTTTGTTTACAATATCTTCTTGCATCCTGTTTTACCATTTTAGTTACTACCAAACATCTTAGTCGTATTGACACCCAAAAACACCCCCCTTTGTGTTATTGTTACTTGAATCGCTTGGAGTAAGACTTTAGGATCAACTTTACACCCACCTTGTCCCTGAGGATCGACTCGTACTTACCCTGTTTACAAACTCGACCATGTATACTTGTAGTAGTACAATTGTAGGTACTGTTTAGAGACCTACCAATTGGATATAAGCATAGTGTGTGAAAATATGAGGGTACCCAAATATACCCACCAATCTAAAACTTTTCCACCTATAAGTCCTTTCTCCGAAAGTGATTGTCTATGGACTGAGTCGAGACAATACAACTAATCGGTTCACACTTCATGTGATCGTCTATGGATACGAGATCGAGACAATACAACAACGAAGTATGTTTACTTGATAAGAGGTTCGGACTTAACCAAGCACAATAGGATTACAATCAAGTAAATAGGAATTAACTGTAATTTACTTTAAATTATAATAACAACAATTATAATTGCGGAAAATAAAAGTAAATGACACAACAAGATTTTGTTAACGAGGAAACCGCAAATGCAGAAAAACCCCGGGACCTTGTCCAGAATTGAATACTCTCAGGATTAAGCCGCTATCCAAAATCAAACCAACTTCGTCTAGTTGAGACCAAGCAACTAAACCTATAGTTCACCTAGTTCCGTCTGTATTCCCACGCCTCCAACTTGTAATAAGTCACGTACTTGAAACAATTCCTTTGGTTCGTATTCCAAACAGTAAAGGAACAACAAATCTGTTTGGTATCAACTCTTTTCAACCAAGTGATGTGAGTTCGACAAAAAGCTCTTCCGTTTATCCTTTGTCAGGTACTTAGATCTAACTTATCAACAACTACCAAAGTAATTGTTAAGATTTTGCAATCAATACTTTTAATCAAAAAGAAACATATTGATGCCGATCTATTCAACTAATCAATCCAATCTATCACAAGGATAAGCCGATTATAGTTGGATCCTCTTTAACCGAAACAATTATTGTGCACACCAAAGATTATGAACCCAAATCAGAAATCTTCAAAGTCTCCTTTGTCTTCAAATCTTCTTAGATCTTCAATAAACACCCGCACACAATTAACTTGAATCTCTTGTGATCAATCACGCACATTTAACGAATCTCATTAACAATGGATTATCACAAGACGTCTTTAGATCAACAAACAGTCTAAAGATCCCCGTCGAAACTTCGATCTAGTTTGAGTGAATTCTTATATCAGAAGAGAAGATTCTCAAGCATAAACAAACTAGGTGCAATCAAAGTTCAACAACCGTTAGTCAATCAAATCAATCAAAAACTAATAATAAACCTCAATTATCCAGTTTCCCACCAACGGTACTAATAGAGCTTCTCAATCCCAAAGAAGTCTTTAAACCGAGCGGTCGTAAGAGATTTCGCATAATTAGGTTACTTTCTTCTCCGAATAGGCGGCTCCACCAGTAACAACACAACTAGGTAGTTTTGCTGGCTCTGAGGATTAGTTTGCTAAAAATGCAAACTTTGATATTTATAAACAAGGAATTATGGACACCAAGGAATTTCCAAAACCGAAATATTCTCAAGATATGCAATATATTCCAGATTCGGTTTCCATAATTCCTGGAAATGCTTTGTCCAAACATTGACCGAAAATCTCTTAGAAAATCTCCAATTAGTAAATGCACATTACTAATTTTCATTTTCCAAAAATAAAATTAAAAACCTTAATTAAAAGATTCTCAACTTATTTTTCGATCCGGGATTTTTTCCTTTAGCTATTAAGGAATATCTTTGAACAATAAATTAAAGATAAGTGTTACTGCACATGTTCAAATAATGTCGACATCATTACTTTGTAAGTTCTCTTTCATACTTATAGCCTTGAAACCGATTTTCCACACTTCCAAACAAGTTTAGAATTGGTTCATCTGACTTTCAAGAACTATGTGATTCATCAAGAACACTCAATCACCAATCATGCGTTTCACGGTTCTACCAAAACAAGTTTCGGTTCTACCTCCATGTGAATACTGGATTAGTCACACTAGCTTTCCTAAAATTCGGTTGACTAGGTACTAGGATCGGTTCCCCACATATATATGGTATCTAACTTGTATTTGTTGCACATGTCCATAGGATAGGTTCCTAATGTCTAAAAACGTGTTGCACATGTTCATAGGATCGGTTCCCAATATCTAGAAACTTGTTGCACCTCATACAAGGATCGATTCCCCTCTTGTGATAGGTTGCACCTCTTCATAGGATCGGTTTCCATTTGCCTAAAGTTGGTCATACCAATAACACTAAATCGATCATACCATCTCAGGTGATTACTTAAGATCGGTTTCACTAATAAAAGTTATACCAATACAAAAGTCAGGTCTTTGTGAATAGTTTTACCAAGAACATAAACAAGCCATGAGCGGTTATACTAGTCACACATATTGGTAGTTCAAAAGATATGCAATGAATAACAATACCAATAATCCAGGCGATTTCCCTTTCGATTCACAAAATAAGTTTATGAATTTACTTCCTTTAAACGAATGTAAAATATTGTTTCCTAGGATGAAATCTTCACCTCATACCCATACATAATCACAATAGCATTCATACGATTATGTCGATGTCTTATATACATAGTTTAATGGTTAATCAATAAACTTCGTATTGTATTCCTTAATACTACGTCTAACTAGAGTATAATCATTCATGCTTCGCAGTTATGTTTTCAATATGCACGACTTGAAAGATGGTTAGGGAATGAAACAGTTCAAGTCAAATATCACTAACCTCAAGTGGAAGGATGATGTTGTCGTTGTAGCTCCTTACTTCTTCACTTCTTCAAGTCTTCGTAATACTTGTAATGTCTCATATCCTAATACTTTCAAGCTAACCTATACGAAGTTGACTCTAGTACATAATCAAGCGACTCTTTAAATGAGTTTTGATTCACTAAAATATGACAACCAAACTTGACATACCAATGCTTGGTGGGTTCAACCGAGCTATGCTCTAACAGTGTGTGTATTCACATTTGTGTAAGTCCAAGTTCGGGAACCATGGTATGCTTACTCGTACGCGTACTAGTTGGTGAATGGAAGTCCGGGAACTAAGTATGCGTCCATTTCGAGGCTCTTATTGGCGAAAGTTCGGAGTTCCGTGAATTTCTCGCTTGGAGTGTGGAAATGTACTAGTATGCGTATCCATTCGGACTTGGTTTTGATAAAAAAGGGGTTGGTTCGAAACCAAACTCTCGGTCTTAATATGGAAATTTCGCTACTTAAGTATGCATACCCGTTTGCGTACTTGAGTAGGTTATGTTCTAAAATCGGTTGTTCATGAACTAATACATTTATATATTAAGGAATGCAATCTTTTGCAAACCGTGGCTATAATGTTCATGAAATGATCCTAGTGAATCAAAATCGATTTTGCTTCAATTGTGTCTTGTATCTTCTATGAGAATATAAACAATTGAATAACTCTCTAACTAGTTTCATTTGAGTCATTTGAACTAGTTATGATAAAGATGAATTAGGTTGATATGGAAGTGTTCATATGGCTAACCTCGATTAACTATTATTGAACCAACTAAGTGTACACGTTTAAGTACCGTTACCTTTATCTAAATGTTGGTACATTTCATTTGTGTATAACAAGCTAAGTTCGATCTAACGGTTGAAAGATATTAGCTTGAATCTAATTAGGTTTTCATCTAACAGTGAATATTGAATGCTTTGTTACCAAGGTAACATTGATAGCAAACCCTGATTTGGAGACTATATAAAGGAGAACTCTAGCAACTGGGAAACCTAATCCCCACACCTCATGTGTGATACTAGTTGCGACTAGAGTCGATTCTCCTTTAACCTTAGATTTTTCTAAAACCCAGTAGGTTAACGACTTAAAGACTTCATTGGGATTGTGAAGCCAGACCGAACTATTTCTTTGTAGTTGCGTTTTCTAATCTTGTTGTTTTCTATTGTGATTGAGTACTATCTTCTTCTTTAAGGTTTGCTCGAGATTTATCTCCAATAGGCAAGATTGAAAAGTAGTCACAAATATTTTCGTCTCATCGTTTGTGATTCCACAATATCTTGTATGGTTAATCGATTAAGATTATTGTGAGGTGATTGATAATACTAGCTTGTTCTTCGGGAATATAGGACCTGTTTATCAATTGGTTCATGTTCACCTTGATTTATCAATAGACGAAACAAAACTTATAGGTATATCTGTGGGAGACAGATTTATCTATTCAATAGGCTTTTTTGTGTGATACATATTTGTTTATCAAGTCTTCGACTTTGGGTCGTAGCAACTCTTAGTTGCGGGTGAGATTATCTAAGGGAATCAAGTGCGTAGAATCTGGCGTGGTTCAAGAGGCGTAAGGAACGCAACTGTACCTTGATCAGTGTGAGATTGAGTCCGAAGTTAACTTGGAGTAGGCTAGTGTCTGTAGAGACTTAATACAATGTGGTGTTCAAATCTAGACTAGGTCCCGGGGTTTTTCTGCATTTGCGGTTTCCTCGTTAACAAAATTTCTGGTATCTGTGTTATTTCTTTTCCGCATTATATTTGTTTATATAATTGAAATATCACAGGTTGTGCGTAGTTCAATCAATTAGATAATCCAACCTTTGGTTGTTGATATAAATTGATTGACACTTGAACGTTGGTCTTTGGTACCGTTCAAGTTGTTTCACATAATAATCAGGATCACGGATTTCTATTTGTTTGATTTGCTGATTACATTGTGAAAAAGATATATAACTCTTTGATATATTCCTTGATTGAGCTCGCTTTATTAGTTGGTGCTCTCAGAATTATATTGGAGTTAGTCCATACTGATTGCTAAGCGAAATATTGGGTGTGGTTGTTAGACCCCCGCTTTTTCACTTTTTATTGGAAATTTCACGAAATAATAAATAAATAAGAAAGTATCAGAATAAGTTAACAAACTAATTCAGGGTCCTAATAATAAGGTTTAATTTTTATCATACCACTTCCTCAGCAGTTTCATCGGTCAATCTATTGTGGTTAATTAGTATACATTACTAGAGCTATAAATTGCGTGACTTCATTATTTATTGTTTAAAAACGAGATGAAAATACTCCATCGTCATGCATGCATTTTCGGGTTCCCCATTTCTTTGCAGAACATAGAAAAAATGTTATACCAAAAACACGATTCTTTACAGCTAGATCATTATGGATAGTTTCTCTTGTATGCAAAACATAAGCTCTGCAAATATGTGAAACCTATTCTTGAGTATACTTCGAAGCGCGAACTCTTGGAGCTACTTTTCGTGATTAGAGTGATATTAGAATAAATTTGTTGGAAACTATCAGTATTGAATGTGTGATTTTGGAAGCAGAAAGAGTTAAATTTATAGATGAGGGAATTATAGCCGCTAGATGAAATAACTGCTATCGTCTTAGGTTAAGCCGATCATCCAAGAGTTTGACGAGCATTGTCAAAGGAGTGGCTCATCGGATAAGGTTAAGTCGATCGTCCCAAGTTGAACCGAGCGGTTGAACTTGAGATTCAATGGGAAAATGCTCCATCCTTTTGACACATTTGAGCATCCCTAAGGGGTGGCAATATGATTATTTTCTCATTTCCACCACATCTCCCTTGCTCTATGGAGCGAGAAGTGTGATGATGTTATCAAACGCTTTTGAGTAAAAAACAAAAAAAACAAAATATGAAGCTAGGCGGCACCAAAAACCGAAATTTGCTAAAAAGAAGTGATCTTATAATGTTTTTACCGCTATAAAAAAATGTGCATGTTACCCCCAAGCGACACTTCTTATGCCTTGAAGAGGACTTGAACCTCCACGTTCTTCAGCACGAGATTTTGAGTCTCGCGTGTCTACCATTTCACCATCACGTCATATTGAAAGTGAATTGTATTCCATGGATATATTTCAGAGTCCGAATGAGTAAAGGTGAAAATGAATGAGGCCAAATTTAATATTTTTTGCTAAACTACTTCGTTTCGTTTGGAAGTAGAACCCTAATTCCCAAATCCCATGGTCCAAAGATAATGTTATTCGGAACGCCACATGTCCCTTGTTTGAGATGGTAATAAGTAGAATCTACTGTGTTAAGAACATGAATCTTAATAAGTTAGAATCTATCATACGGTTCCGACCGCAAGCGTAAAAGTTGACATGCCTAAAAGGTAAAAAAAGCTAATTTAGACAAGTATCTTAAAAATCAGCTCTAAGGATTAGAACATTGTCCAGTTTTGCTTATCTTAAGCCCCACGAATTCAAATCGATATTCAACCAAAAAAATGAATTAATAATTTAATAAATAAAATGAAATAAAAAATCCACTAAACTTTGATTTTGAATTGTCAAACTATAACTACACCTCAGATTTGAACAATTTTAGCAATCAAAATCAATGGCAAAGTCGTGTATATATAAGCTGATTGACCCCGCTCGCCAACTGATTCCGAAATTCATGTATATGTTCTCACACGACGATGCACGGACTCCTTTCCGTTTATCTTTTCATTCTCCGTTTATCGCCTGCCATATAGTAAGATAATCCATTTTACGACCTCATTCCGTCCCAGCTGATGCGATTTGATAGATCAAAGCTACTTCTTCATGGCTTGTATGGCCGAATACAAATGTAGTAGACAAGTGTTCTATTTTTTTTTCCATATACCGAAGGAATGAAGGGACCGGACGATGCTCTTTTCTGAGAAAGAGGTAGGCGCCCCGATTAGATAGCTGTTGAAGCCAAGCGTCAAAACGAAGCCCACGGGAGCTATTGCTCCGTCGATCCGAAAATTGCCAGGGCCATCTTGAGGCATGCACATTGACACCCCTGGCCCTGGATAACAAGATCACACAGATTAAGATGACAGGAGAACTTACTAGGATGGCATTAAATGGAGTAACTCATTGAACCAAGTGCCTCTTTTGTTTTCTTACTGGGAAAAATGTACACACCTTCCTCGAAACAGAATAGAAATATCAATCCCCACGCAACGCCAAATCTTGACTTACGTGCCTGCTAAAAATCTAGAAACTCTTATCCTCCTAGACTCCGCATAAGCATCCTAACCGTCATTTACGTCTGCTAGGCCCCACATTTCGTTAAACGACACGTCAACAGATAACACTCCTCTACAGGTCGCCACGAAATCGTAAATTTCCATCTTTATAAAACGGACGGTAGACCAAAACACAAAAAGAAGAAATTTAATTAAAAATGCGTCCACAGGCAACAACTCCGGTCCCGTTTTCCGGCGCCAACGGTTCTTCTCCAACTGATCGGAGATTAAATACTCTCATTAGACATATCGGAGATACATCAATGGAATCTCAAAACTCTAGTTCTAATAATATCTCAATGTCTCCTACTGCTTCTTATGGTGATTCTGTTTTTGCTCACATTGTTCAAGCTCCTGAAGATCCAATTTTAGGGGTAATAATAAGCAGGTTCAATTATTCAAGCTTCAATTTCTTCATTTTTGATATGTTTTTTTCTTTGGATTGATTGTAGTTTGTTGTTAATAACAGGTTACTGTTGCTTATAATAAAGATCCAAGTCCAATTAAGTTGAATTTAGGAGTTGGAGCTTATCGAACTGAGGTAAAACTTCAGAAAATTCTTCGTTTTGATTAATTTAATTTTATCGAAATTATCAGATTCTGATTATGTGAATTTGATGGATAAATAGGAAGGAAAACCACTTGTATTGAATGTTGTAAGAAAAGCTGAACAGATATTAGTTAATGACAGGTAACTGTTTTTTTTGATTAATTGATTAGATAGATAATGTACTAGTTGTCTATAAGATTAGTGATTGAAAACTTCATTTGTTTGACATTTTAGGTCTCGTGTGAAAGAGTATCTTCCTATTACTGGATTGGGAGAATTTAACAAATTGAGTGCCAAGCTCATTTTTGGTGCTGACAGGTTAGAAAAGTTATTCAATTTCTTCGTGGTTTTTTTTATTCTATTACAGTTATTGGTATTGGTTAGATTTCATAATTAATTCTGCCTCGTTTGCTGTCGTATCTGGCAGGTAAAGTTAAGACCAGTTGAATAGATATGTGCCGAAAGAATTATGGTTTTGAAAGTTTGCATAAACATGATAAAATTGGTTATGATAAGCTATGTTTATGTTTAGTTTAGTGTAAATTGTTTTATAGTATCTATATTGAAAGTCTGAGTAACCTTAATGTCGTAGAAGTTGTTTGTGGAATTACAGCAATGATTTTATATTCTGATTATAGAGGCTCAAGTGAAGATCATATTAGAAAAGCTTGAGTAGACATGATTTTTTTGACAAGACTAAGGGAATTATCTCAGATGTCATCCTACACTTAATTCTATTTCTTAAAAATTCAATTCATCTCCCAAACAATTTTATTTAATGTCGCTAAGAATCTCTGCTCTATGAATATGTCTCTCTCCATTTCGTTCATTGTTGTGAGAGTCCCATCAGTTTACAATTTTACCCGGTGAGTTCCTTTGCTGAATGCGATCTTCTTCTTTTTTTTTCCGGTAAACAGTCCTGCTATCCGTGAGAACAGGATAACTACTGTCCAATGCTTGTCTGGCACTGGCTCGCTGAGGGTGGGAGGCGAGTTTCTTGCAAGACATTACCATCAGGTACAGGAATACACTTCGTTTTGCTGCACTGTTTAATTGCTTAGCACTATCATAAGGAGACAAGTTTAACATAATCATCTTTTTGTTTCTTTGCAGCAAACAATATATATTCCACAGCCAACATGGGGGAACCATATCAAAGTATTCCAATTGGCAGGGTTGTCTGTGAAATATTATCGCTACTATGACCCAAAAACACGTGGATTGGACTTCCAAGGTTTTTTTTTTCTTGTCTTTGCTTGAATTTTATACCTCTTCTCATACAATAGTCAGTGCAAATTAGGAGTCCCACATTCAACATGCTCAGGGAGAGCCGGCCTTGTAGGTAGTGGAGGATAGAGTTGTTGATGATAAGCATTGCCAATTACATGTCCAAAGTTGAATGTGGGAATCCTCTGTACCATATCTTCTATCTTTGTTAACAGGACACTCTCAGCAGTTAGTTATTTATCACTCACCTCCTATATTACATCACTTCAATCAGAAATAGTATTAGACACAACGATGCAACGTCTCAGTCCATGCTAAAATTTGTGGTGATTGCTTATTTCGTGGTCTATATTTATGCCTAGCTGATCTCTCTATTTTGAATTTTCTCAATCTTCTGAATCCCGTTGACATTTTGTTATCTTCATGTGAATGATATCTCCTTAACATTGTGTAATAGGTATGCTGGGGGATCTCTCTTCTGCTCCATCAGGAGCCATAGTTCTTCTTCATGCGTGTGCTCATAACCCTACTGGGGTAGATCCAACCCTTGAGCAGTGGGAACAGATCAGAAAGTTAATGAGATCAAAAGCTCTATTGCCTTTCTTTGACAGTGCTTACCAGGTATTAATCAACAAATGAGTAATAGATGTATCTAATTTAGATAAATATATAAAGTCCAATGAACTGGGTTTGCTGATGAGTACTCTATTGAACTTTTAGGGGTTTGCAAGTGGAAGCCTGGATAAAGATGCGCAGCCCATTCGGATGTTTGTATCAGATGGGGGCGAATGTTTTGCTGCTCAGAGTTATGCAAAGAACATGGGGCTATATGGAGAACGTGTTGGGGCTCTCAGCATTGTAAGTTCTTTGACCACCTTAACGCAGAAGATACTTGAACTCTTTAAAAATAAAAAACTGTTTATACTTTAGGCCTGTCACGTTACTCTACCGGAACATGAACATTGTTCACTGACATGGTTGAGTGTCGAATGAACTTCTTTACCATGTGTTGTACTAGTGCTGATCATTACATCTTTTTTACAAAACAAAATTGCCAGTTGATAGTCACATTTCAGTATGGTCTGATCTCCAAATTTTTAGTTCTGTGCATTATCTTACTTGGATATACGGTAAGTGATGGAATTAGAAAGAAGATTTTGAGAAGCATATTATATGTATTTCAAACCCATTGTGCCAAACTTCAATTTGGTTTTTATGAATTCGTTCAATCAATGCTGCTGAATGAAAGCGTTCTGAAGGATTTTTGTGTTTACCAAGTTACTCCTTGAATACTAGGAAGAAAGCCAGTGGTGAACGAGTCATCTTTGGGAACAGTTTGACGAATCCGCACTTGCATATATCAAATATTTTTTCAAACATGGATCAACTACTCTAAACTGGCAGTAGATCCCAACATATTAATATGCAAAAAACATTACATATGGTAGTTCATTCTTATTAATGCCTCTTATTATGCTTATAATTATTCTTACTTAGGCTTGTTAAGTGTCTCCATTTTTTTAACAACACGATTTAGTCATTATGTTGTTAGTCTCATATTGTTTGGGAAGAGTCACAGATGACTATAAGTAGTACACATTGAAAACTGGAAGGCTGTACCAAGAACTAATAAAGATTGATTATGAAAATGGATATAAGTAGTAGATTTTTTAAGAACTATGCGTAAAGTCTGTTGCACATTATTATGTTGAAATATGCTGGCATTTTAGGTCGATTTTGGATAGGCACAGGTAGGAGTATTCGGCAATAGGGTGCATAGAGCACTCTTACTTCGTTCTTTTTTCTTTTGTCTTGATGATTTCTTTACTTCAGTGCATTCTATCAAGTGTTGGTCCATTTATTATGGCAAAATTTGCGATCTATTTCAAAAAATCCATTTCCAAGACTTTAGTCTCACAGAACATTGACATGGAATCATAAAATCTGTCTGGAGATATTTTAACTTGTTAAGTAGTATCATTATTCTATTTACAAGTCTTCCTATTTATGTGAGAACCTTTGAAACTTGTGTGGGTTGTAGGTTTGCAAATCATCGGATGTGGCTAGCAGAGTTGAAAGTCAGCTGAAACTTGTTATTAGGCCTATGTATTCAAATCCTCCAGTGCATGGCCCATCTATTGTGGCTACGATCCTGAAAGATAGGTAATAAATGCACCCAGCAGCTTTGAAGATTCTTGGGCATAGATAAAAATTATAATGTTAACTTATTTGATAGTTTGGAAATGGAGCCTTTTCTTTCTGTTTTTGAGGGTTAAGCTAGACTAGACTGAATATGGAACTAGGTGACATTACTCATTAAGGAACAGCTAATCTCTAAATATTGAAACAAAGATAAAATATATTTGGAGATGTTGGTTTACCAAATTTAATTATTCACCTGTACTACTATATCTGTTTTGACTGTTAACTGAATCATATGCTAACATGATGCATTTTACAGAGAGTTGTACAATGAGTGGACTCTGGAGCTGAAAGCTATGGCTGACAGAATTATAAGTATGCGTCAACAACTATTTGATGCATTACGCACAAGAGGTAAAGCAGTAACCCAATGATGCCTCACCTTCTTGACATAGACCATATAGGCATTTAGGTGTTGAACTTGATTGGTACTTATTTTACCTAAAAAGCTTCCAACAGAGACGACCCTGTATCTCAAGCGCAGTGTCCAGAAATCTCTGTGATCTGGATAAAATCTTAATAGTAGATATCGATTTAACTTCTAATGTGTGAGGTGTTATTGTTGGTTACTGTTAAGCAGGTACACCAGGAGATTGGAGTCACATTATTAAACAAATTGGGATGTTTACTTTCACTGGCTTGAATAAAGACCAGGTTGCTTTCATGACTAGAGAATATCACATCTACATGACTTCTGATGGGTAAATATCTCTATGCTCACTTCATAACAGCCTCCCAGTCAATACACAGGATTTACATGTGCTATTCTTCACAGTTCCATGTGCTTACAGTTCTGCTCGTATTTTGTGGGTAGTTCTTAGAAAAACCTATTCGATATGTAACAAAATCTGGTTTTACTTTCTTTCTTTGTTTCATTTCTTGAAACATGAATTATAAAAGATATCTCTGTCATACAGGAGAATCAGCATGGCAGGTTTAAGTTCAAGGACGGTGCCTCACCTTGCGGATGCTATCCATGCTGCTGTGACCCGTATGGGTTGAGCAAAAGTTAATAGCAAATTGTGTTGGATGCCTTTTTGAGGTTCCCTTTCTTTTATCACTTATTCTCTTTTGTAATAAAAACAGCTCAGCAATTAGGGATGCGAGCTACAGTTTCTAATTCGATTAATTTGCAGCTGAGATACTTGCCCTATCTTTTATAGAATGAAACATTCTGTTATATGAGCTTTTGGAGTACAGCAATAGTAGCATTTTTGTGAGAGTGGGTGAACAAGGGGGAGAAATGTGGGGTTGGGACTTGGGAAGCATTTTTGACAGTTAACATCCTTAAAACAGGAGATGCAAAATACTCTGCAAAATAAGGTTAGGCGATTCAATATTCCAAACACAAATGAGAAAACAAAAAGTCATTAAGGCTAATTCTTATGGTGGGAGGAAGGTAGAGCAATGCCCAGATACCATGGCAGACAGTGGTGGGGAAGAGAAAATTGATTTAAGCAGGAGAAAATTGATTTAAGCAGGACGTAATCTCTCTTCTAAAAGATTTATAAATACAAAAAACAGAGCCAACACCTAATAATTCACTATAATTTTTTTTTTTTTGATAAATTAAAGTGCATTCAAAAGACTAACGTAGTGAGTTAGTAACCCTTACATCAAGATGAGTAGAGCCATCGAATGTTGGGCTATTCGACTCAACCCGAACATTTGATTTATCTACTTCCAACGCAAACTTAATACAAGAATCGGAGGTTCCTTCCTCCAATTGAGGATGTTTCTAAAATTTTTAGCTTCCTTAGCCATTATATCAGCTACATTGTTTGATGTTCTTGGCACATAAAAAAAAACCAAAAAAATTATGACAGAGAGATTAAGTTCTCTTTTCACTTCATCCATTATAGTTTGGTTCTACCATACAATTTGAGATGCTTTTCCATTCAGATAATCAAAAAGGTTCTTGCAATCACCTTCCACAGAAAAGTTGGACAATCCTCTTTCTGCTGCCCACTTGGCTCCCTACAACATTCCTAAGGCTTCCGCTGTGAATGGTGCTGCTCTGCCTTGTTCAAAATCTCCTGCATCATTCCTAAAAATTAAAGAGAAACCTGCAGGCATGTCCATAGAAATCCATGCAGCATCTATATTGAGTTTCAAATGTGATCTCCTAGGTGGAATCCAATTATGAATTACATCTTTGTTTGTTGTCTTTTGTCTAAGTAAGATGTTATCCTTATACCAGAAATCTAAAAATCTTTGTATTTCTAGACCTAATTGGACACTAGTTTGTTGTTTTTTTTTCAAAGACTCTGTTACATCTTTCCTTCCATATGAACCATGCTTTTGTCAAGATTATTTCTATGGGTATAGTTGGGTCTTTTTTCCCTATCCATTCCTTACAGATATCTAAGAAAGTTATGGATCTGTCGAAATGAAGTTCTACAGGAAATGGCTCTGCAGCCCGGACAGACTTGGCAAATGGACAAAATAGCAATAGATGTTCTATGGATTTAGCTACATTACAACCAAGAGAGCAGTTAGGATGAATATCCTCCATAAATTTAGCTAATTTCAGATTTGTAGAAATAACATTATGTAAACATTTCGAAGCAAAAATTTTGATTCTCAGGGATACATTTAGGTTCCATAAGTTGTTCCAAAAGGAATTTGGCTGTCCTAAGTTGTAATGACTCACAGTTTTTTCAGTAAGCTTTATATACATGGACTTCACAGTAAAATGTTATCATTTTGGGTATCTATTTTATCTCTGGCTATTCTAGTATTGTTGATTTTCCTAGCAATATGTTCCGGAAACATTTCAAAAAGTAAGGGAGAGTTCCACTTCTTAGTGATTGGATCAATCAGATCCTTCACAAGTGTTAAGTGAGAATTAGTGGATGTCTTAAAACTACTAAGGTTATGTTTCATTTTGGGTATCCATCTATCATCCCAAATGTTGGTACTGTTACCATCACCAATTTCCCATATACTTTTTTGTTCAACTAGTTGGATACCCCTACTAATGCAATGCATTTCCAGATCCAAGAACTAGTTGTTGGTATTTTAGCCTTAAAAACAGATGAGTTTCTGAAGTATCTAGGCTTTAATTGGGACACCCATAGAGCTTCTGGATCCGTTAATAGCCTCCATGCTAATTTAGCTATCATTACTAAGTTAAACTTTTGAGCATTTCTGAATCCTAGCCCACCTTTATTTCTAGGTTTACAAAGGCAGGAGTAAGACTTAAGATAATATCCCTTGTAATCAGTTTCCTTACCCCACCAAAAATCTCTTTGTAGATCATCTATTTTTTTGGTGATTTTCTTTGGTAAAATAAAACATCTCATTTTAGCTAGCCATGCTTGCCAGAGTTGCCTTATTGAGTACCATTTCGCTAGTCTGAGCTATGATTTTCCCCATCCATCCTTGTATTTTATGTTCCATCTTTTCAACTAATCCTTCACATAGTTTTATTTTTGCGTTACTAATAAAAAGGGAAGTTCTTAGATATATGAATCTTGAGTTCACTATAAATATTAAACTACAAAAAAGTAGTGAAAAATGAGATACGATGGCTCGCCTTAGTGTATTTCCTGTTGAGATATGATATGGGAGAGGCTTTTAGAGCAACTCCAGTGGCGCGACTATTACCAAAGATCAAAGACCAAAAAAAAAGACCAAATTTTAGTTTGGTCCGCAGTGTGACGCAGTGGGTGCCGACTAAATTTGGTGAGGCGAACATTATATGTGATCCTGGTGTGGGGCGAACATTATATCCCCGCCCGATGAAAAAAAAAAAAATAAAAAAAAAAATGGGGCGAACATTATATGTGATCCTGGTGTGGGGCGAACATTATATGTGATCCCCACACCAGGATCACATATAATGTTCGCCTGAACAAAAAAAAAAAAAAAAAAAAAAAAAAGGCGAACATTATACCCCCGCTTGGTGTGGGGCGTAAACTATATGCCCGCCGGGTGTGGGGCGTAAACTTTAAGTTCGCCTGGTTTTGGGGCGAACATTATATGCACGCTCGACTATATTTGGGTTTAGTCTTTGGTCCCGACCAAATATAATCGCCCACTGTTCATTTAGTCTGGTATTTGGTCGATGGTCCGTCCCGCTACGCCTGGTTCTGAGACCAAAAAAATGGGTATAGTCGCCCACTGCAGTTGCTCTTAGGGGGAGGTCGACAGATTCCAAATTGATTTGGCACATATATTATTGAACGTTATGATGTGATAGATCCGACAATAGTACATATGTTCTATACGTTAGATATTTTCCATGACATGGAATTATCTCATTGGGCCCATGTGATAACTTTGGGCCATTCTAGATGTTGCTAAACTAATATTAGGTTTAGTTAAGGAGTTAGCTTCCTATTATTATCTCTTCTTTGATGGACGGTCGAGATCTAAAGTCCATATACAAAAACATTTTGAGCTTGGTCCTCTCTCTACCTATAAAAGAGAAACAATAACCATCACTATTGTATCTAAGGATTACCACTCATTACAGATAAGGTCAAGAGAGAGAAACCAAGACCTCATTACCGTTGCTCCTCGTCATCATGAATTAGCGTCATCAGTATTTCCTTCAAACATGACCACCCTACCATGGATTAGCGCTACAAGATATTTTCCATAAACTCTGTTTGTATATTATTGTGTGATAATCATGAAGTTCAACGATCCTAATTAACGATCTATAAAATTAAATCTTATAGTTGGCATCAGAGCTTGTGTTTAGAACTCATGATCATCCGATAACGATACGCGATAACCGTGTTACCTATTAGATATGACCCAACTCACGTTTGTATGCTTAATTTTTACGACGACTCAAAACCAATATGTAACATATAAAATCTGTGAATTAATGAGAATCAGAAAAATGAAGATCGCCGGTGTAATAGTTAGCTAGGTTTTTCATTTTCTCTGAAATGTTGAGGAGAATATGGTGAACATGACGTGGCACAATCGTATATAGGTTCATTATTTTTCTCGGTCAAAACTTTGGTGAATTTGGACCGATAGGTGATGAATGTCTTATTAATTCCTTCCCTGTTTAAATGTGAAGTTACGTTTTTAATGGATATTATCATTAATGGGTATTAAAGAAATAATATATTAGGCATGTTTGTGAAATTTGATGAGGGGGTCAAATATTATGGAATGTCTTTATTTTTCCTGGGCCATACCGGTCAAGTTGTGTGTCTAAAAAGGAGCGCATGTGTGCCATAATGCAAGGGCATGTTTTGTTTGTTTAAGAATATGGACTCATGAAACTATTTTACGTTTTGTCTTTAAGATTATAGAACTTGGGCCTTAGATTAAATGGCCGTTGCTAGCATAATTCTATTTTTGCTAATTAAGAGGTTATAAACAATTATGGTTCAAACTTAAGCTATTTGTTAAATTTGTTCATCACCGAACATATTTACGAATTGAACCGATTTACAATTAAAACCAATTTTAAATACAATGTTAAAATATATGAAATGGTTTTTACATTAAGAAATGTAAACTAACTAATATGCTCCCACTTTATCGAAACACTAAAACGATTTTTTATCGAATTTCATTATAACTTTTTATGATCAAAATCATTTTCTGACACCATTAAATTTGTGTGTGCATTATGATATGGTTTGTGTGCTTGTGCGTTATGGTGTAGTTTCTCTCACATTATTTTTTTTCTTTGCATTTTATGAGATTATACTTAAAATTATTATGGGACTCTTTAGTTATCACCACAGTGATACTAGGGTGTTATATCTCAGTATAATCATAATGTTATTATGAGCATGAATTTGCAAACCGTAAAGTTTAGGTTTTGCAGTTATCGACATCATGTGATAATGACATTATATTAGTTGATTGGCTATCACCACAGTGATGTCAAATCACTTTTGGTCATGATCACAATTTTGTCAAATGCTTGTAATCTTGTTTTTCTTAAATATATCAGAACAAAATTTACCCACAGGAAATTATAGTTCACATATTTAAGAAAACACTGACTGATATGATCGTTGATCATACATTATGGATATGAATTGATTTTAAATCTTAACGGTGTCTAGTGTCATTATGGTTTAATTTTTATTTTGACCATTTTTGATAAACACATTCAAATAAAATCATAATTAAGTAAACGCCACATGATTTTTGGTACATAATTTCTTTAAAATGCTTATTTACAGTTTTTAAATTCTTATTATAGAATTGAGTAATCCATAATGGATTTTCATATTTTAAATGTGAAATCAACTATGTTACTTTAAGTCTAAAGCTCGACGCATTTTTTAAATAAGAAATAAAGCAAATAAGAAATAAAGCATTATTGTTTTTTTTTGGGTCAATTTCTTATATTTGAGAAAATCATTATCTACACTATAACCTTTATTTATTCCAATCTTTAAGCTTGTATCAAATTTAAATTAGCGATGCATCAGAGAATTTTCTTCAACGAAATTTCATTATTGAATTATACTTATAGACTTGCTTAATGCTCGATTCTGGTTTAAGAAAGACTTCATCACGTCTGGATATTTTTCAATTAAAGGGAGCTGATATTTTCACAATTCATATATGACATGTTTATGATTAATGTTTTAGGGTTGCTCATAATTGTTCATAATCGACTAATTTATTTATGATCAGATCAAGTATGACGATATCATTGAGTGGGACTGTGCAATATCACAAGAAAAGTTAGTGTGATATTTTCATTTGTACATGTTAATTGCTAGATTTTTTAGTTATCACCACAGTGATACTAAACTCTCTTATATTTTAAGTGTTGTATATTTTGCGTCCTCTTAGTTTGTTTAACGATTAGAACAACGCTGCTCACAAGTAGTTTTGATCCACACATTGAAACAAGCATTAAGATTATCTAAATGTTTCATTTACATGTGAAATAATAGCCACCCACAGGTGACTACAAGTCATATTGTATTAGGTTGAACATTAGAATTATTTGATTTTGTTAATACATGTTAGGACGATATTCTCCCACAGGCGACTCTAGTTGCGGTATTATACAAACATAATATTGTGTGTATGTGTTGATGGTGGATTTTCATTTAAGGTTGAAATTGTAAAAACCAGAAAATCATGTGCTGACATCTTGTAAAAGATAAAGCCATTAATAAGTGTTGGATACTCCTTCACTTTACTAATTCACCATGAATGGAGCATGTGGCAACAATCCCATTCTATGAATACACGAAATTCATCCAGGTTGGAGCATGTAGCAACAATCCCATATACCCTGTGAATTTCTAGCATTATTAATTAATGCGCAATCAGCCTTGTATTTCCTGTACTCATTAACAGTGCGGCATGACGACTGAGTGTTACTCTTACAGAGAAACACGAACCTCCAAGCATTATAATGAAACCATGTACGAAATACCCGTACAGGCTGACTCTCGGTGTGTTATACTAGCTCGATTGAGCCCCTCTCGGTGTGTTATACTAGCCCGATTGAGCCCCTCTCGGTATGTTATACTAGCCCGTTTGAGCATCCAGACGGACCGTATCAGTCCGGATATGATCGCAGTCACCCAACTCCGGAAGCATGATTGGATGACCCAGATCAATTCCATCACCCCCAAGCAGATATGGAATACCCACTGCCGACCCCGCATGGTCGGCCATTGGCCTAGCTTGCCAAAGAACGTTCATACCAAGCAGTATGGACGGAAAACCCTAAATTAGGGTTTGCGGCATATTACATGTGTCGCAAAACAGTCTCAACCATCCATCTTCGCAGGTATAGATGGAGGGTGTAGATGTAAACTCAAAGGGCCCAGAGCATGTCAACACAATCACCGAGGGTCCGCCTACACACTTGACCAACCGGTCAAGACCAACCATGCTTGGTCGTAATAAATTCGTGCGCCCAAACAAGGGGTGACGCACGGTTTTGAAATCCAGAATTAGGGTTTTGAGCATCACGAGCGTCCATCTTCTCCGGCACGAATGGAGGGTCCAAGATTAGATTAAGCAGGTCCGTCCATACCAGCATGACCACCGTGGACCCATATATTCCCTCACCCGATCGGCCAAGGCATATCATGCCTGGCTAATTCAAAACGCACGCCCAAACTAGCGTGGTCACACCTCCCAAAACCACAACCGATCTCGACCGCTCAACTTCGCCGGACGATTTGGATGGCTCGAATCACGTTTTATGGGATATTCGAGTATAGGAGTAAACACCAGCCTACCACCTTCACACTAGGCCAATCGGCCAAGACCGACCAAGATTGGTCGTCTTGGAACGTGTGCCTGAAGTGGGCGTGACGTGCGGCTCTTGCGGCACTTTGGTTTCTGTCGCAAATCGATCTCGACCACTCAACTTCACCGGATGAATTGAGTGACCCAGATCATACTTTCGTGAAGTAATGGGGTATAAGCGCCTACACCATCATGCCGTATACACGCATGTATGGTCGGCCTGGCTAAAGTTGTATCCCATGCTTGGTTTCGACCAAGATGAAGAGTGATGCCTACGCACCTCTTCAAAACCCTAATTTCATTAACGGTCGCAGATGAGTGTCTCAAAGATCATCTCATCTGTCCAACTTCACCAGCTTGGTTATACAACCCTGGTCAGGAGTTAATTGGTCGGTGAGGTGTCATTACCCATCACTTTACCACACCGGGATGCGCACTGCATAAAATACACATGATACTTCACAAGTATCAACTTCCTGAATAACGCAGTTATTCAATTCAGCATTACATGCTACCTATCGTGGATCCACGATCCACACGTTCCAGACATCAATCATGTCACAAACTGGGGGATACATACGGGGTATTGGTCTCAAGCGGTTTACGGCGTGCGGCGTGCAACGCGCCATCACAAGAACGTGTTAGGAAGTCATGGATGGTTAGAGATGAACAGGAGAAGTGGGCAAGACTGGTCGTGTGGCACCAACGCACAACTCCACTACTCCATCACTCCACTTCCTCCACTTTTCACTAGAGACGTGAATAAGGCTCAATGACTTGTATAAATAGGTTCTCCGCCCTATTTCAAAAACACAGGTCGAGACGAGACAAAAAACAAGTGTTAATACAAAAACGTATTCCAACACCCAGAGCCTGCTTGCATCAATCGTAAGCCTGCTCATCTTTCTGTTACAAGTCATTCATAGCCAACACCTTCACAATCTCAACACCTTCTTCGCTTCCCTCCCTAAGATCAACCCCATCTCCTTCACTTTGTGACCAAAACAAGTCTGGAACGGCCATTTCTTGGTTTAGGACGGACTTGCACAGATTGGCTTCCGAATTTACAAGCACTCACCGCGCAGTGCATTTGTTTAGGGTTTAGATTCATTCCTCATCCACACACCCCAAATTACCAAATTCAACAGGAATAGTTTTCACCCATAAACAATTGGCGACCACAGCGGGAGGTTGATCTCTCGGTTGCACAAAATTGAATGCTCAATTTTTCGGTTTCCATCTCGCAATGTATCCAGAAACCACAGGTGGTTCAGATATTATGGGAAGTATAGTTAGAATGCTGGAGGATGTCTTGGCAAATCCAGCCGGTATCACCAGAAGGCAGAGCGAAATATTTCGCATTTTGAATGATATAACATCACAATTACAATAAGGGTCGGCGTGCATCTACTCAGGCAGTGCAAGAAACGCTGAATCCTTAGCCAGGAGTCACAACTTTACCAGTGGAGAGGCAAAAAGAGCGCGTAACCGCAGGAGACTCAGGAAAGATGAACAACATGGTCCAGCCAACAATGAAGAACCGAGGCAACTCCATAGAGGAAAGGATTTGTACGGAGTACTAAAATGCCTACCAGATAAAGAAAGGGAGCCTCCAGCCTATGGAGCCCTGTTAGAAGATTTATATCTCAAAACTCTTGTTGAAGCCAGGAAGACTGTCCAATCCGCGTCGGCCTTTCATCCAAGCGAAGAAATGCTTGAGGAAGGAGAGATCGATCAGAAAATACGTGAATACGGAGGATGGGAGCGTTCAATTCGATCACTCAGCAGTGATATTGCGACACCTTCCACATCTCTTTACCCAGGAAAGCGATCCGCGGATATGATGGCACCTACAAATCTTCCAACTTCATCTCCAGAACGTGCTCCACATCAAAGCCACGTAGAGACATCACAACGCCCACTAACGCAGGAAAATATGGACTCGAAGTACCTACACTTTCCGTTCCCAATGAAAAAGATTTTGTAGTTGCTGGAGATGTGGGTACGAAATAGAGAGGTGGAACTACCTCCTGTATGGCGTCCACCAACCGATCAAGAAATAATGGACCCGAGGTACTGTCATTTCCACCGGTTCCTTCACCACCCTACCAGTGAGTGCGACGCTTTGAAGCGCATTGTTCAGGAGAAACTTGGTTCAGAGTGATAGCTCTCATTCTCTAAAAAATTAATGCGGACGACTTCCTTGGAGAGGCTACTTCGGTTTGATACAAATGAGGCTTCAAAGACAAGTAAGTTCTATTCAGAAATTTTATAAGAAAGATAGTTTTGGAATTCACTGGGGACTTAGCATCCCTCACATGGAGAAAGAGACTCAGTGATCAAAAGCATGTTTGCTTCCCTTCATACCTCCCTTTTACACGACATTCGCAATTTCATATGACATGTGCAATCATTCATGACCAAGATGCAAATTCCATTTAAAATAACCTCTTTCAGAAAAGTTATTCACAAAACTATCTCAAAATAAGCCAATTCAATTACCTATTAATTCAAAACCAGAAGTCAAGTTATGAAAAGAAATCCTCACTATCACTCAAAAAGAAAAAGAAGAGACAAGTATATGGCACGAATCCTTCAAGGAAAGTCCTTCAGCAGTAACTCGTCCTTCTGGGCAAGAGCGACTTTCATCCTTTGAAGTACAGCCTGCTTCAACTTCAACTCCTCAGACAACTTTTCAACCTCTTCTTCCTGGCGAGTAACACATTCTGCAGAAGGGGCTTCACCTTGTAATTTCTGGAGCTCCTGAATCTTGGAGAACCCTTTGAGGAACCAAGGAGCATTGAAGTCGTACTACACAAACACATCTCGATGGCACTTCCAGTCTTCAATCATCTCCTCAGAAACTATTCGACCAGTCGTGGCGCTCATCCCCTGGATAGAAAATAAAGCTTCCTGAACGCGGTTGACCAATGCAAGATGACTTTTGAGCTTCACAGTGGTAGCAATGTGGTCGTGCTTCTCCCATATCGCCGTGTACAACTTTTCGAACTGAGCTGGCACACTGAACCCTCCGACCAATACATGACCCGGATAAGGAACAATGAATGGAGGATCAAACAAAGCTCCAGGCTGCGCTACCAATACTCCACCAGTCACAGGAGCCTTGTCAGTTGCAGGAGGTCTCTCAGAAGAAGTCACCACGATAGCTTTATTGATTGGAACCTGCTCAGAACGTTCTTCAAGGGGAGCCACCTCAACAATAGCGGATGATGTCTCTCTTACACTCCTCCCGATATCTACTTCGCTCTGGGTGCTAATTTCCATCACGGCCCCATCGACAAGATCACTCAGGGAGGCGCCTTGTTCAACCGAGCTTGCATCATCTCTGTCATGGTCGGGAAAAGGAGCGGTTTCTCCAGACATCTCAGCATGAAGGTCAGTACCGCCAGACTTCTCAGCATGAAGGTCAGTACCACCAGACTTCTCAGCATGAAGATCAGTACCGCCAGACTTCTCAGCATGAAGGCTAATATTTCCAGCCTTCTCATTCTAAATGCGCGCCAACCTTGTGAAGACATTCTCTTCTGGAATTCCCTGATTTCAAGCAAGGATCACTCTTAGAAGAATTTACTCTGGAGAAATGAAGGAACCAACGGGAAGAGATTTAAATACATGCATATTGGAGGAATTGAGGATCACCGAACCACATGCCCTGCCTCTTGGATCTCTCTCTGCTTGGGGACTGCAATCCTCAGCTCTGGTCCGTTTGGCTGGAAGTGGCTTCAACCGGAAATGCTTTTTCAAAACGTCAGAAGATGGTTCACCACGGGAACCTGTCACAACACTCTCCGAGAACTCCTGGAAAATCAACAATTGCCTCCTCCAAAATTCCTTGTACTTATCGGTTACCACTGGGTTTCTCCCGATAGGCAATAAGGGAAGGCTCACCCGTTCTGAAAACGCGTCAGCGTTAAGAATATCCGGGAGGAATTCTTTCGGAACCCCTGGTGGACGGATAAATGGGACACCCTGATCAAATCCCATTTGACGAGCCGCCCTGTCAATATTGTACGGAGTCACAGTAAATTCTTCGTTGAATAAAGACGGGACATATCATGGGATGCAGCTGTGCAGGTAAACAATTTCCCCAAATCTCATAGTCTTAACATCGGTACGCAACACAGCATTAGGGCCATCAGAAGCAATAGCAAAAGTCTTTTTGCTGAACAATGGAAGGGTGGATCGGCCCCCATGGACGGAAATCTACAGAAGACACATTGTCAAATATGTCCGCGAGTCTCGCGCCGGTTCTGGGACGCCTCTTATTCCAGCGGAGTATTCTCGAGCCACCATACAAGTTGTTGAGCAAATTTGCAGGAGCAGGAGCATAGCTTTTGAAGTGTTCCCATAAGAATGCCTGAAGAAAAGCGAAGTGAACGTGCGATTCCACCTTCTTGTACCCGTTAGAAACATGCATGTCCATTGCTAAGGCGTCCAAATGAGAGTACAGCGATCCAAGGAACAAAGCGCCCAGGGGAAGAACTTTACCTTTTGCCAGTTTTATAGCAATCTTAACGAGGTCACCTCTAATGGTCTTCTTTCCAGAACCGTCATCGAATATATCTCTGGATAACCATAAAGACAGGAACGCAATCACGCTGAGATCATTTTCCAACTCTTGATCCGGTTTTGGGTCTGCAGGAGACCACTCCGACACCCACCAGGTGTAAAAGCATCTCGTATCTTTTTTCTCCTCCTTGTCCAGACTGTCGAAACCCGCCACCTTTTGAAGTATGGCATCATATTTACGTTGTTCCGTATCAGAGAGCTCGTAAGAAAGACTTCCAGCAACAGGCAGGTTCATTAATGCAGCAACGCTCTCCAGAGTAATAGTCATCTCTCCCCACCTAGATATGGCTGTATGAGTAGAATGACACCATCGAGAAATGAAGCTAATCAAACCCGCAGCGTATTTCTTAATTTCAAGAGCAGCAGATGCCATGACCGCATTGAGGATTTGCGCTGAAAGAAAATTATCTTTAATGCCCTTATTACTCAACATGCGTCTTATCCGTCCTTCATAATAACCCAGTGGAGTATGACAAATATTGAAGTCAATAGGGGAAGGCGGATATTCGTTTCTCCGGAGACAAAATCTCATCACAAGTGTTTGAAGAAAACGGATCGAGCATCCATATTTTCACGAATCGAAAGCGGGACTATCTTATGAGAAGGATGTCTTCTAATGTTTGGAAAAGGCGAGGTGAACAACTCATCATCGATGTTCGGCATATCTTTGAAGCCGTCAACAATTCCTGGCTTGGCACCAGCATTATCTCCGGAAGACATCTCAACAAGAATTCTTTTCTTCATTCCACAATGAAATAAAAGACAGAAGTTAGAACTTGTATAAAAAGCACGTGAAGCATGTAATCACGCACAACAAGACACGTTGAAATACACAAAAGCTGGGATTAGGTCCAAACACCAGTATTACTCAAGTCTCAAGTCTGGTATTGGTTTTAAGTCCGGTACAAGTTTCAGTCTGGTATTGGTTTCAAGTCCGGTACAAGTTTCAGTCTGGTATTGGTTTCAATTCCGGTGCAAGTTTCAGTCTGGTATTAGTTTCAAGTCCGGTACAAGTTTCAGTCTGGTATTGATCTCAAGTCCGGTATAAATTTCAAGTTCGGTGTTATTCAAGTTTCAAGCCCGGGCACAAGACTAACACAAAGTCGGATTTCAGTCAAGCATATGTGGGTGAGACCCACGTTCAATTAAGCATGCATGGCGGGCCCGCGTTCATTCGCACGCATCATAACACGATTTTTCTTTATTCATGGGAATCGTGTCTACAAGATTCAAGCCAAGGTTTCTTCTTTTCAAGATACAACCTAAACACTAGGTTTGGCATGCAATGGTGGAAAGGAGCCAAAGCGACATGATCATGGATTCACGGGTTGTTTTACTAAGCAATTCTACAAAATATTGGCGTATCAACCTTGGTGGAAAAAACTAAGCATATACATGCCTTACGAAAGGTGTTTACCTAGCAAACTAGGGTTTTACCTTTGAAAAAAAAAAAAAAAAAAACCTACCTCGGACGGACGGCGGCGGCGCACGGTAGCAACTCCGGCAACGGCAACGAGTATCAGCGGGAGCGGCGGCGGTCACGGACGGGAGCTGCTCAAACAAAAAAAAAAAAAAAAAAAAATTCGTGAGAAAAAGAAAAGGGGTTTGGTCTCTTTTATATACAAAAAAAAATTAGAAGAATCTCAATAGAACAAGGATTCCTCTTTTACTTGGTTTCCTCTTTTGATTCAAATACCCAAAGAAGGAAACCGGCCCCACCAAAGGATTCCATACAAGCGCAACAGCATGGACAACTAGCGGTCGGTCAATACTCTTCCGGGTAAACTTCATTTATCCTGTCTTTCTCACATATGTATGTCACCATCTCATGCCTACCCCACAATAGTGTAACCATTATGTGTTAGGCAGGGGACTTAATGTTGATGGTGGATTTTCATTTAAGGTTAAAATTGTAAAAACCGAAAAATCATGTGCTGACATCTTGTAAAAGATAAAGCCATTAATAAGTGTTGGATACTTCTTCACTTTACTAATTCACCATGAATGGAGCATGTGGCAACAATCCCATTCTATGAATACACGAAATTCATCCAGGTTGGAGCATGTAGCAACAATCCCATATACCCTGTGAATTTCTAGCATTATTAATTAATGCGCAATCAGCCTTGTATTTCCTGTACTCATTATCAGTGCGGCATGACGACTGAGTGTTACTCTTACAGAGCAACACGAACCTCCAAGCATTATAATGAAACCATGTACGAAATACCCGTACAGGCTGACTCTCGGTGTGTTATACTAGCCCGATTGATCCCTTCTCGGTGTGTTATACTAGCCCGATTGAGCCCCTCTCGGTGTGTTATACTAGCCCGATTGAGCATCCAGACTGACCGTATCAGTCCGGATATGATCGCAGTCACCCAACTTCACAAGCATGATTGGATGACCCAGATCAATTCCAACACCCCCAAGCAGGTATGGAATACCCACTGCAGACCCCGCATGGTCGGCCATTGGCCTAGCTTGCCAAAGAACGTTCATACCAAGCAGTATGGACGGAAAACCCTAAATTAGGGTTTGCGGCATATTACATGTGTCGCAAAATGTCAGTCTCAACCATCCATCTTCGCAGGTATAGATGGAGGGTGTAGATGTAAACTCAAAGGGCCCAGAGCATGTCAACACAATCACCGAGGGCTCCGCCTACACACTTGACCAACCGGTCAAGACCAACCATGCTTGGTCGTAACAAATTCGTGCGCCCAAACAAGGGGTGACGCACGTCTTTGAAATCCGAGAATTAGGGTTTTGAGCATCACGAGCGTCCATCTTCTCGGCACGAATGGAGGGTCCAAGATTAGATTAAGCGAGTCCGGCCATACCGGCATGACCACCGTGGACCCATATATTCCCTCACCCGATCGTCCAAGGCATATCATGCCCGGCTAATTCAAAACGCACGCCCAAACTAGCGTGGTCACACCTCCCAAAACCACAAACTGATCTCGACCGCTCAACTTCGCCGGACGATTTGGATGGCTCGAGATCACGTTTTATGGGATATTCATGTATAGGCGTAAATACCAGCCTACCACCTTCACACACAGGCCAATCGGCCAAGACCGACCAAGATTGGTCGTCTTGGAACGTGTGCCTCAAGTGGGCGTGACGTGCGGCTCTTGCGGCCTTTGGTTTCTGTCGCAAATCGATCTCGACCACTCAACTTCACCGGATGAATTGAGTGACCCGAGATCATACTTTCGTGAAGTAATGGGGTATAGGCGCCTACACCATCATGCCGTCTTGTATGGTCGGCCTGGCTAAAGTTGTATCCCATGCTTGGTTTCGACCAAGGCAAGAGTGATGCCTACGCACCTCTTCAAAACCCTAATTTCATTAACGGTCGCAAATGAGTGTCTCAAAGATCATATCATCCGTCCAACTTCACCAGCTTGGTTATACAACCCTGTTCAGGAGTTAGTTGGTCAGTGAGGCGTCATTACCCATCACTTTACCACACCAGGATGCAGTACCTACATAAAATACACATGATACTTCACAAGTATCAACTTCCTGAATAACGCAATTATTCAATTCAGCATTACATGCTACCTATCGTGGATCCACGATCCACACTTTCCAGACATCAATCATGTCACAAACTGGGGGGATACATACTGGGGTATTGGTCTGGCGGTTTACAGCGTGCAACAAGCCATCACAAGAACGTGTTAGGAAGTCATGGACGGTTAGAGAAGAACAAGAGAAGTGGACAAGACTGGTCGTGTGGCACCAACGCACAACTCCACTACTCCATCACTCAACTTCCTCCACTTCCCACGAGAGACGTGAATAAGGCTCAATGACTTGTATAAATAGGTTCTCCGCCCTATTTCAAAAACACAGGTCGAGACGAGACAGAAAACAAGTGTTAATACAAAAACGTATTCCAACACCCAGAGCCTTTGCATCAATCGTAAGCCTGCTCATCTTTCTGTTACAAGTCATTCATAGCCAACACCTTCACAATCTCAACACCTTCTTCGCTTCCCTCCCTAAGATCAACCCCATCTCCTTCACTTTGTGACCGAAACGCAGTGTATGGAACGGCCATTTCTTGGTTTAGGCCGGACTTGCACTGCATTGGCTTCCGAATCTACAAGCACTCACCGCGCAGTGCATTTGTTTAGGGTTTAGATTCATTCCTCATCCACACACCCCAAATTACCAAATTCAACAGGAATAGTTTTCACCCATAAACAGTATGAGAAGGTAAAATACCTACTGATTTTTTTTTTCATGTCTCACATTGTTCCTTGATAAGGTTTTACCCACAGGAGAATCTTATTGAAGGTATGTAACTATTGTAAGCTTAATTGTCATTTATCTCTATTATAAATTTCAGCTTTTGTTCTTATTAATTGTAGATTATGATTATTTTGTAGGCTTTTAATGGTCCAAATTTTGGAAGATAAAATTGTTTGTCACCTAATGATTTTTCACGTTACTGTATAAATCTATCGATTGCATTATGAATCTCAATCCATGGATGTTTTAACGAACATTCATTATTGAAATTGAGAGGCAATTATAGATTAAGTGAAAAATCATAAAGTCTGACAAAGGTGGTGAATATGGTGAAAGGTATGACAAAACAGGATAATATCCTAAATCTTTTGCATAGTATCTTAAAAAGTTTGGAATTGTTGCTCAATACACAAGACCAACTTATCCTTGGCATAATGGTGTATATCAAAAGGCTAAATCATACTTTTATGAAAATGGTTAGAAGCATGATGAGTCATGCATAATGGTTATACATTTGTGATTGTTTGTTCTTTCTGCAACTGTGTAATTTAAATAGATTTCCAGTAAAGCGGTTTCAAAGACACACTTTGGACCAGAAAAGATGGAAACCTAGTTTAAATCACCTTTAAGTTATGGTTGTTCAGTTGGAGGTGAGGGCTTACATTCCCAAGAATGAAAATTGGATTTGAAAACTATTACTGGTTCATTGGTTTTCCTAAATAACCCAAATGGTATTCATTAATTTTCTAACCGTAGTATGAGATTTATTGAATTCGAAAATATAAATTCATTAATGATGGCATAATCAGTGGGACTATGTGGATATATCTGTTCAAGAAATCATGATAATGATCACTTTATTTAAGATTTCTACAGATATTATGAATCTTCTCATTGTCGGAATGTTAGATAATGAAAGACCACAAATTACTGATCCAATACTCCATAATATAACTACTGCCAATAAAGAATTTTTTTGATAACAACATGAACCAGCATTAAGAAGGTCTCAACAGAGATTGAAAAAAAGTTATTCATGTTGTTTTAGTGATTTTGTTACAAGAATTTATTACATTCTGATAAGGAATGGCAAAGACTCGGTTTTAGGTTCACAAATATTATGTGTAATAATTTTGATTAATGGATTAATGCTATGTGATTAAAAATCATTGGTTGAAAGTCAAGTCTCGGATATTGTTTAATTGCTCGAAAGACACAAATCAGTTGTATGAAAGTGGGTCTTTCTGACCTAATACTGATTTGTAATAGCAATTTTAAACGGTTTAAAGCAAGACTTATTGCCAAAGATTTTACTCTGAAATGATGCATTGATTATAAATAAGTTTTTCTCTCGTGTCAAAGAAAGACTTATTCAGAATCATCATAGTATTATTAGTAGCTCAGTGTGACCTAAGAGTTGAATTAATTAAATGTGAAAATAGCCTTTATTAATGATAAATTTTAGTCTACAAATTTTAGAAATCAAAGTATGAAATTTAAGCAGCCTCCCATAATGGTATATGAAATTCAACAAAACTATAAATGTTTCAAGTTTTGGATGAAATTATTAGTGATTTATGCATATACCTCAAGATCAGTGGGAGAAATTCATACTCTTGATCTTGTATGTTAAGACATACTACCTACGAGTAGTGATCTTGACTTTATGCATATCTCTATACTTTTGGAAATAAAGGATATCAATGAAGCTTACCATGTGATAGTAATATCATATGGATTACTAAAGCTCTCATATAAGGCATATATCGAATATTCAAGGAATTTTGAGATAATAACATATTTAACAGATTTTATTTCATGTTGGATAGAAGATATAAATTTAATCTTCATTACGTCGTAATTCTAATATGAAACTCATAACAAGTTGTTGATATTTTAAAGAATCGAAGAACAAATTACAGGAAAGCTATCAAGAATTTTGAGATACTTTTTTAACTTATGTCTTATAATTAGTTAGCAAACCCAACAAGAGTTGATTGGGATTTCAGACTTCAATTTTTGTGGATGTATGGATTTTATAAAGGAATAATCCATTAATACTAGTCCCACAATTGAGTTTGAATATTTATGACTGCGATACTTAGAGACTTAAGGTTTATCTCTACATTGCTGAAATTTATCGTCTTAGCTTCGCAGCATTAAAGCACAATATGTATACGAAGGGAACAAAACACATGAACCTTGAGTATATATGCGTGAATTAGGAAATTCAGAAACAATAGTTGTTCATTTATCACTTAAGCACAATTGCATTCGGAGATGCACTTAGTGAATAATTACCTTTTAAGACCTCTTAAGAAAAGATTAAAATCTCAGGTCTGTGGGAGTAATTGATTATTGAACTCAGCTAATTTATGTGCTTACTTTTGGACACTTATTGAGCTCTTATTAATGTTATTCTGAATTATTTCTGTATCCATGTTTAGTATACATTTAGGTGAATGGATGAATGTTAACAGAAATTGTCTTTCTCAAAGACATCATTGGACCGTTATGATACTCCTTTTAAGGCCTAGTTGAGCAAGGTACTCATGTTGTGGTACATGGAAGGGAACATGTTGATAACAAGACAATGTGCCACCGCTATGACTCGCATGAGTATTTTGCTTGATCAAGGTATTATGTTAACCATTAAATTTTGTTTAGAAATTATGCGCGCCTTATGTTTTCTATGATTGACCATTATATAAATTATCTCATGGACCAGTGGGAGAATGTTAGATATTTTCCATGACATGAAATTATCTCATTGCGCCCATGTGATAACTTTGGGCTAATCTAGATGTTTCTAAATTAATATTAGGTTTAGTTAAGGAGTTAGCTTCCTATTATTATCTCTTCCTTGATGGATGGTCGAGATCTAAATTCCATATTCAAAAACCCTTTGAGCTTGGTCCTCTCTCTACCTATAAAATAGAAATAATAACCATCACTATTGTATCTAAGGATTACCACTCATTACAGCTAAGGTCAAGAGAGAGAAACCAAGACCTCATTACCGTTGCTCCTCGTCATCATGAATTAACGTCATCAGTCTTTCCTTCAAAGATGACCACCCTACCATGGATTAGAGCTACAAGGTATTTTCCATAAACTCTGTTTGTATATTATTGTATGATAATCATGAAGTTCAACGATCATAATTAACGATCTATAAAATTAAATCTTATACTATAAGACTCACAATAATGTCATCTAAAATGCACCAGGCCTTAGGAAACGAAAGAGACGGTACACAAACACAAACAAACACAAAAACAAAACAAAAGGGCACAAAGTACGCGATTTTTAACACCACAAAAATGTTCAACTTATTTTTGGTGTATACTGTGTAGAGAACTCTAAATTAAGTGAATAGAGCCCAATTACATCACATCCATATATATCATGCATGTGTTTAACAAGTTTTCAACAATGAAAGACTCATAACCTTGGAACTCTTTCTCTGTATCTCATCATCATATATACATACACAGTAATAATATTTTTTGTTGTCACAATTTATTTTTAAAACTTGTCAGATGACAATTTTTACATCATTTTCACAGAGCATGGGAATTCCAGTAAATGTTGTTTAGCTTCATATTTTTTCTTGTCATAGACATCTTTGACGTGATGATTCACTGATCATTCCCAATTTCTCGTCATTTTCCCAATTTGAGTTTCATGGTTTTTACATCATTTTCACAAAGGCTCGTCTCATTTTCTCATACCCTACCATTTCATACTTCCGGAAGTTCATAAATATTCTTTCATGGAACTAACAAGGTATAGGACCACGGATACTAGACAAACCGTGATGCTTGATTGGATGAGAGAATAAAAATACATAGAAGGTTGGCTAACCAATTGGCAAACCGTGAATTCAGTTGGAAACAATTCACGAACCGCAGCGAACTGAATTTTAAAGTTGGTATAATAGGCTAGCATTTGACGAAGGTCAACTGAGTTCGGTAGTCTAGTAGGGTTGGAAAACCCGGTTCACGAACCGTACGTAGCACCCTAACTCGTGAACAAGCCTTATGGTTCACGAACCATTCTACCAACTGTTCCAGCAGATTTTAGCAGATGCTCAAAGACTTATTTTTTAAATAGGCATGTTTAGGATTGCTATAACTCTCTTAAACACTTCTAAGACATCATTAATCACTCAAACACTAATGTGTGTGCATCATGTTCTTAGGTGTTTAAATGAACATCAAATTGCTTTTAGTTCTTATGGCATATTTGCCAAAGCGAACAATCATTACACGGTTCCAGAACCAGTCCATAGTGTATATTCTTTTATTGTATTTTCAAGAACGAAAGTGTTTGCTTGATTCCTAAGTTATCTTAGATTGAATTTTAAGCAACCCATGGTCTCTGAAAAATAGAGATGCTCTTTCAACTGGGAAATTCAATCCCTTACACTTTGTATCCTAGTTGATTCTACAATCGTCCTCTATAGACCTAGGTTTCCTATGAGAAACATAATTAGGTTTATGACTAAAAAACTTATCTTTGGGGATTCGTGAAGCCACCTCCAACTATCGTTACCTTGATAGTTTTTGAATATTGATCCTGCTTTTCTGTTATCGAGGTTCTCGTAATCTCTTTCAGGCAAGATAGATAGTAATCACAAAGTTGTCTTTCTCTCAAAATTTGTGATTCCTTAAGATAGATATTTGAAAACTGATCTTAATTGATCTTTTTAAGATTATTCTTGAGAGGTGGTAAAAGACCCATGATTCTCATCTAAGTGAGTGTAAGTATTCCTAATTGTGAGGTTTGCTAGCTTTGCCCATTCCAAAAATATTTTCAAGCCTTGATCTTGTTAGAGGAAGATTTGTGTCAAAAGTCTTCACTTCAGATGAAACAACTCTTAGGATGTAAAAGACGTCATCTTTTGGAATCAATTGTGTAGGGCCTTGCGAGGTTCAAGATCCGTAAGGAGCGCGACTGTAATTGAATCGCTTGGAGGGTGGATTTGGTCTCAACATTCCAGTCTGAAGTTTGATAGTAGGCTAGTGTTTGTAGCGGCTTAATACGTTTTGGCATTCAAATATGGATGAGGTCCCGGGGTTTTTCTGCAATTGCGGTTTCCTCGTTAACAAAACTTCTAGTGTCTTGTGTTTTTCCTTTTTCGCATTATATTGTTTATCTTTATAATTGGATTTATGCAAGTTGTACGTATTCAATCTTAGTATATACGTCCGTATAATTGTGATCGATTACGAGACTTATTTCTTGTAGAATTTGTATCATGAAAGATAGGTAACAAGTTTAATTACTTGGTAGAATTCCGATTGGATACTTTGGATACAACTAGATTGATCATGGATATTGATTTTTGAGATCGTCCAAGTACTCTTCTTAACAATCAGATTTACAGACTTCTTGTTTATATATATATACCTATTGAGAAGAGGTAGATATATAAACTCTCTATATACATATTGTCAAAAATCATTCAGTTGGTCTTGTTAGAGCATTGCTCGATTGAACCCACCAAGCGTCAATATATCAAGTTTGGTTGTCGTATTTTAGTATCAAAACTCAAATAGAATCGCTTGATTAAATATACTAGAGTCAACTTCATTTAGGTTAGACTAGAAAGTCTAGGAATTTTGAGACACACAAGACTCTGAATACTTGAAGATTGTGAAGACGTATCGACTACAATGAAGACATCATCCTTCCACTTGAGGTTAGTGACACTGACTTGACTTGTTTCCATTCCTATCGTTGCTTTCAAGTCGTTTAAGATTTAAAACACAACATGTGAGGTTATATTCAATACTCTAGTATGAGACTTGGTCAAATTATTATGATCAAAGTGTTAAGGAAGAATATTTGATTACGAAGTATAACGTTTATTTTTTGAACTCCATAAATGCGACATCGACATAATATATGTAACTCGTTACTTGATCATTTATTAGACATAGGTGTGATTTCATCATAGGAAACCATGTTTGATAACATATGTTTAAAGGAAGTATATATACGAAACTTGTTTCGTAATCGAAAAGAAATCAGTAGGCGTTTTGGTCCGGTTTTCATGGAAGATGTATTCGATGACCAATTCAAACCTAGGTAAGAACTTTGGTAGGACCGTCTTGACTTATGTTGAGAGTTATTGTAGAACCGATCATAACTTATGTTGAGAGTCTTGGTAGAACCTGTCCTAACCTATATTGGGATACAAGGTAGAACCGATCCTAGCTATTGTTTGGAGTCTTGGTAGAACCGATCCTTACCTATATTGGGATTCATGGTACAACCGATCCTAGATATTGTTGGGAGTCATGATAGAACCGATCCCTACCTATATTAGGAGAGTTAGAACCGATCTTAACCTAAGTTAGGAGTCATAATAGAACCGGTCCCAAGAGCAAAACCGATCCTCTACATTTACATATTACTTTATGGCTTTGTGTGCGTTTGGAATCAAGGTTTGCTAAATAGGAAAGTTCTAGATGTCGACATAATTTGAACATGAATATAATTCTTATCTTTTATTGTTCAAAGATATTCTTTGATATTCAAGGTGATCCCAATCCGAAATATTGAGAATATTTTAGTTACGAATTTTGATTATAAGTTTTTGATTTTCCATCAAATCAAAACATATCTCTTGCAAAGTTATATTAGTTAGGTGCTAAACTAATATTAGATATTTTCTAATCAGAGATTTTGGAATTACAGGTTGGAAAGTAATTGGAAATATGAAAACCGAAATTAGGTACTTATTGCATATCTTGAGAATATTTTCGGTTTTGAATTTTTTTGTTGTCCAAACAACCTTGGTCTATAAATAGTTGAGCCTGCATTTCTTGCAAAATATCCTAAGATCCATGCAAATTTCATTCGGGTTGTTTCTAGTGGAGCCGTCTATCCGGAGAGAAAAATAAACTAATTAGGAGAAATCTCTTACGACCGCTCGTTTAAAGACTTCTGTGGGATCAGGAAGACCCACGAGTACCGTTGGTGGATAACCAGATAATTGCATTATTATTTTAGTTTTCGATTATTGATTTGATTGACTAACGATTGTTGAAACTTTGATTGCACCTAATTTGATTATTCTTGAGATCCTTTTCTTCTGACATAAGGGTCACTCAAACTAGATCAAAGTATTGACGAGATCTTTAGAACTGTTTTTAAATCTAAAGACAACTTGTGATCATCCATTGTTAACAGACTCCGTTCTGTGTGTGATCGATCATAAGTGAATTTAAATTTTTGGTATGCAGGGACATAAGAAGTAAATTTAAGATTTGAAGACAAGAAGATTTTTTCTTGTTGGTTTTCGTATCTCGTTATTTGTGTACACATCTTGATCGGCTGGGATCCAACTAGATCTTGTTTATCTTTGATAAATTGTGATTATTTAGTTGATTAGATCGACATATCTTTATAATTATCTTTCGAGATCTATATATATTGATTGCGAATCTAGATCTAATTACTTCGGTAATAAGGATCATGATTGATCTAAGCCAGACAAAGGAGTTTACTTGTTAAATGGAAGAGCCTTTGTGTTACTCAACAAATCTTTATCTAAGATAAATATTGAATAGAGCGGTTACCAAACAGCTTTGTTCCTTTACTGTTTGGAAGACAATCAAAAGGAGTTGAGTGCTTAAGGCTTTACATTGGTAAAACAATTCAAGATAGTGATTTTCTGTCTTGGGATTCACGAGCGTGACCAGAAAGTCGTAGACACAGTGATACTGAGGGAAATAAGTAACTAGAGGTATATTACTTAGTCTCAACTATACGAAGTTGGATTTGTACTTTGTATATCGGCTTTATTATGAGAGTATTTAAGACTGGACTAGGTCCCGAGGTTTTTCTGCATTTGCAGTTTCCTCGTTAACAAAATCTTGTTGTGTCATTTTTACATTCTGTAATTATAATTGTTTTATTATAATTAAAAGTAAATGCACTTGTACGTTAATCCTAATCACTTGACATTGATCCTATATTCAATCGGTTTTGTACCGTAACTAATTTCAAGTGAATACCTTGTTGTTATTGTCTCGACTTTGTCCATAGAAGAGCAATTGGTATCAGACTTATAGGTTGAAACGAAAAAGCGTGGTGTATTTGGGTACCCTCGTAATTTCAATTGGTATCAGAGCAGGCAAACACGAAAATATCTAACAATATGTGTTTGGTGCGATCCATCCTATAAGAATTGAATCCATGACTAATACAGTCAACGTACCACAGGATGTTGATATGTTGTATTCACAGTATACTCTACAGAAAGTCAATTTGTTTTCAAACCCTGATGAACATCTCAACATTGTTTGTTCATTTGTTGAACACAACTCAAGGAATATTAATCATGATTAGTTAATAAGAAAACAAATACTTGTGATGCACGATTCAAATACAGATAACATTCGTGAGATTAAATTTTTCATAAGGATTGCTGAAAAATATAATCTAAGAGATAATGTTTATTATCCATTTGTCAAGAAGTTTATCAAAGACTCTTTTATAAAATCCATGTTTCATGAAAAAGGGGTGCTTCAAGAAAATTTTGAAATTCATGAATCTTCTAACAGGATGATCTCATCTATCTCAACCAGTCAATTTCAAGATGAGCTTACACGTATGTTTCTTCTTGAGTATGAATCTGAGAATTCTGACAGCCGTTCAAATGTCCAAAAATATTTATTAGTCAAGACATCCAAGTGTAAGACAAGGGTGTGTTATCGTATTATCCAGCCTCTTGACTAATATACAACATCCTAATTCAAATAGCCTAACTACTTACCTGCAAGAATCAAAAGTGTTTTGTCTGAAAGAGACAAAGATCATCTTAAATGCAAGCAAACTAACGATTTAAGACCATTTAACTTTGTTATTGATCGTATGTCTGATCAAGATCAAGGAAACAACCTCATCAATTGATGTCGTTACATTCTAAGGGAAAACAAAGTCAACCTAAGAGTTTTACTCGATCCACTACTCAAAGGTTTTCTAATCACAACTCAATTCGTTTTCAAATAGAATTATCTGGTGAACCATTTACATCAAGTGGTGATATATCGGCTTGTATTACCAATCCTTGGAATCGTTCTATAAAAGAAATGTCCAGAAACGTCAAACATATCCTGCAAATGGAATTGTTTGTTGTGATAGATCTTGTTCCGATTGCAATATCAAGCTATTGAAATCTCTTGTCAACAACTAGCATTGTTGATTGAAACATCCTCGTATTGTGCTAAACCTCGGATAAATGAGGAAGTTCTCAAAGAGCACAAAGGAACATCTAATGTTTGAAATCCTTAAACGATCTATCTACATCATGAATAGTCTGATTTTTTTTTTAAATAGAATCGTTTTCTTTATTTGGAGTAGCTTCCTGATATTTTTGGTTCATATTATGGAAAAAATAGGAAAGTTCATGATAACCATGCACAATATATTTCCAGACTTTCTGGTCATCAATGTTTCGGAAAAAATCTTCATTGATTTTGTTTCCAAATTGAAGTATATCTTCACCGGTTTTACTATCAAATAAGAATACTGACTTTTTTTGGTATTGCCGAAAACTTGGAAATCAGGTTTGTACTTGATATAAGAACTACTTGAACAATGTATCTTTCTCTACAATGAGATTATTATTCAATATGGGTGAAGATACAATTGATATTAATTCTCAACTTCATAAGCTTGAAACTTATCTTCGGAAAGAGATTAAGTACTACATTTCAAGAGAACATAAGATAAATCAACTATCTCTTGAACTCATGTTTATGCTTATGCGAGATTTTGAAATTGCTCGTGAACAGCTAGAAGCTTCTGTAAAGAATGAGGAATGGCTCGAGTCAAAATTTCTAAAGATGATTGTGGGTCTATATCTTTTGAAGAGACGATTCAATCAACTGAAAGGAAAGGGCAAGCTCAAAAGTTCGAACACTGAAGAATCTTCGGTGATATGGCAAAAAACCTCTAAGGATTAAGTTAGTTTCTGTAATAATTAATCTTAAGAATAGACTAATCAATTGTGTAGCGCCCCCAAAGCTAACAGCTGACTAATCCAAGAGATTAACGGAATATAGAGGCACTATGGAATCTAAATCATATACTTAAGCATTCAATTAAGAAATCTGCAACAAAACTTAACCCAAAAACTATCCCCGCTCTGAAATATATATATATATATATATATACAAAAACTCCTCTCAAATGATACATATACAATAGTCATTTGGTTTACAAAAGAATATACAACGTAACAAACATATCAGAAGTTAACCAACTATCAGACTCAACTCCTCGAAGCTTCCGCTGCGCAACTCTGATTTATCTCTGAAACTGAAAGTGGGAATGGGTGAGCATATCATCCCTAAAAGGGGTGCCCAGTAGGAATAACAACTAACTTTCAAGTAATCATTGAAAACTGATGAAAACACGGAATATAGAAAACCACAATGTATAACTTTTTCTAAGTAATTTAAAAGAACAACAAACATCCATGTATGAGACATGTGTTTCCCGCACAATACTAAAGAATAATACTGAGGTGTATCGCCCTAGCCGTGTAATATTGCGGTGGATCACCCTAGCCATAGAATACTGGATATAAAGGAAGAATAATATTGTGGTGTATCGCCCAGGCGTGTAATATTGCGGTGTATCGCCCTAGCCATAGAATACTGGATATGTAAAGTTTAGGACACACGTCTCACACTCAACATTCAAACAAACAATCATGTATATGGAACTAACTCATTCATCAAACAATGTATAATATTTGTGCTAACCACACTCAATAATAATATTGCGGTGTATCTCCCTAGCCATGTGCATAAAAGCTGAATTCATGTAGGTATAAAAGAAGGAGCAGTATTCTATATACCACGAATGGAAATTCTTATTTCCCATAACAGTTCATAATACAAACAAACATTACAAGTCCTTTCCAATCCATGGAAAGATTAAAAGAATCAACATAACTTTCATAACCCAAAACTAAACAATGTATGGAATTCATAAACAGACAATGTACGAATTCGATAAACATAAACTTTTGTAAAAGAAAACAACAATGGTCACAAAAAAGTTAAATGTAAATTCCCACCTCTTTTGATGAAAAGCCATGCCTACCTCGAGATCCACGATCCACTAGTTTGACCTTTGAATCGATCGTTGTTAATTAAGACTAACTGTTAATCAAACAAGAACTCTAAGAATCTAGCCAAAATGGCTCACACAAGAATGGTACACGTCTATCTAATGTTCCAAGCCCATTTATGACTTTACACCTTTTCATTCTCTAAATTTAGCATAACTAAGGTTTACTAATTGAGTTAGGTTGGTTCTATAGTCCATTTCCTATGTCTTATGAATATCTACAACTTTATAGAAACAACCAAAGGATAATTCGGACCATAAGGGTCCAATTCATCAAGATAAGAAGATTAAATCTAAGCCAAAGTCCACCCAACCGGCCCATTAATCCAAGGCCTGGTCACTCAAGTTAACTAACAGTCACTAACGGTAAACATCGGGTCAGTAGAATCACCTAACGGTCAACGTCCAAAGTCAGGTCAAAGTCAAAGGATTCAAGGTCAAACGAGTCAACTCAATGAGTCGAATCAAGGTTCACTGAGTTAACTCAACTCAGTCAGACAACCCGAGTCGTAAGTCGCTTAGACTGACTGGGATGACTAACAGGTCTAAAATCTATTACAATTAGAAGATCACAACCATCCTGGTTCTATTCAGTTGATCATTACACAAGTTATTCATTTTAAAAGATTTCTACAACTTCAATACAATACAGAACAACTTCATAATTCATTTCCAAATACAATTCAGCTTACCTTTAGGTAGCAGTTGCAATCTCATCTACATACATCCATATCAGTGATATCACAGCCAACCCCATGAACTGCAACATCAACGCCATTATAAGCTAAGTTCAACCCCATTCCTACCTGCAACTGTAACTCCTAACAATATCCTTTTGTAATTCTACCAGACTATACACAATACTACAACAATACATTGAATCCAAGCAAACTTCACAAGTGAATTCTTAATCACAATTCATCTTACCTGCAATTGCAGTTACAAGCTTCTAAAAGAGAGGTTCAACTCCATACAATCATCTGATCCATTATTCCAATACTTCAGTCACATAACTGTACATGTTGGATCATTACCAGCTCTATTGCTACACCTGCAACAAACTTCAACTCTCACTTCTACTACATAAACACCTACAGCTCAGAACAACTCAACAACTCAGACCAACAACACCATTCTCATGAACTTCCATTTCAGATTCACTACATGCACTATTAATCCATTATATACACATTAGAACTTTCATTACATCTAAGGCCACCACCATTAACATAATCCAAATCAAATAACCGTTTCAGCATGTAACACCATTTCCATGTCCCCTGTAATTCAACACTATCACCTAAGTCTTAAATCACTTCAATTACCACCATCACTAACTCATCTCAGCAAGTTCATCAAGAGAGCAAACTAAACCATACACAGCAGACTCATCCAGAAACTTCAATCTCAAACTCAAATACACACAACTTAAGAATAAATGAATTCTGAAATCTTAAGTTCAACTTACCCTTTTCTCCCGAGTCTTGAATCAACACCAAAAATAGCTTCAACACCTTCTTACTAACACAATCAAACCCTCACTTTGTTAACATCTTCAGTCATGAGATTCAATCGATCTCATCTTCAGAACCCCGACTTCTTCAATTTCTAATTACTCTTCATCTGAACCCTAATTCACTCAAAATGTTAAAACTCATCTCAATCAATCTTCTAAATTATCAATTTCATCATCTACAGCTTCCCTGAGTTTTTCTTATGAAACCCTAATGGTGCAATTCTTCATGAACAACTCCATAACCTCTAATTAACATCAACCCTTTCCTCAATCATCTAAAATCAGTCTTCAATTCTTCTTATACATCACTAATTCGAACTTTAATTCAATTCTCTGAGAAACCCCAAATTCATTGATTCATCATTACATAAGCTTTACTTCATTGATTTAACAACAACCCTTCTCTTCTTCATCCATCAATATCTCGATTCATATCTCAATTCCATATAAAACCAAACTCCAGAAATCTTAACTTCTATCTACAGCAGCAAATCCATTCTCTTCATCCCGCACTCAATCATCCACAACACCATCACTAACTATCAGTTCTAAATGTTTTCTCCATGATGATCGATCTCACGTACCCATGAATTTCTCAAAATCGTCGGAGAAGAAAAGAAGAGAATAGCAGAAGAAGAAAGAAGAAGGAAAATAGAAAAAAGAAGAAAAAAGAGTATAAGAAGAATGAATCTTCTCGGTCGATTAAGGATAAGGCCGAACAAAAAAGTTCTAAAGTCACTCGACCAAAAGATAAGGGAAGCCCGGTCAGCTAAACTATAAAAGACTATTTTACCCTTCGAACTAAACCAAAGATATCTTCTTCGTACGGTATCAGATTGACAAATTCGAGTAGCCCATCTCACATAACTTTTCGAGACCTAATTGATGATACTAGTTTCGTATCTAGATCGTTCTTAGATTAATTTCTATTAATTAACGTTCATGTTAATCTAATTGAGTCCTTAGCGGCTAAATCGTCTCTTGACCGGTCTAATAGCGTTGACGAGCTTGAGGGTCTTTACATTATCCCCACCTTATTCATTTTCGTCCTCGAAAATCAAACCATCCTTCTGATCTTCAACAACTCCCCACCTTATAGAATAATCTTATTTCTTGTCTAAGCGTAGACAACATAAAAAACAAAGTACAAACCTATATGACTTTCTACACTAAGATTTAAAATTTGTAGCTCTAGGTTCAAAAGAATAGTTTCTATTTCAATAAGTCACTGGTTCTAATTACGAGAGAAGATACTCTTTAACAAAGTTTTTAAGTAAAATTTTGGATCTATCAGTTTACTAATAGAAGCAAATCTCCCTTCTATGTCTAGTGATACAAGAATGCAGTTGCCATGTCTAGGTTCGCGACACCTGACAATGCCTACCTACGTAACAAGTATCACAGGAACACACAAGAATTACCAACCTCACTATTCCCCAGTGCTGGATTAACTAAGTATTAAGTTGTTAAGATTAATTAGTCTCTAAACTTTTATCGTAACTGGTGTAAGTCTGATAAATTTACTTCGTAAAATATATAAATAGTTTACATCATTTTAAGTAATTTAATCTTCAAACTTTATTTTCTTTTACTATTATTATTATTTTATCTTTTTAAAGAAAACTATTATTATTATTATAAGAAATATATATTAATAATAATAGTGTTAATTTTTTTTTATTAAAAGAAAGAGTCAATTATACAGAATTTGTTGGTAGTCTAGCCACCAATTGGGCACCAACGCCCTTTTGAATTGCAATACCTATTCTATGAAACAAAAAGCTACCGGTGTCACAAATTACATTGTTGTTAGCAAGACAATTCTTCAATCTCTTCAAGAAGGTGATAGTATCTTCGCTTAGTTCGCCCAAAGTAGTGAATGCAAGAATGCCCAAACTGTACCCAAGAATCTCGCATGTGGCAAGATACTTGTTACGCTTGCGAAGGACTGCTTTAGCAATTGCTTGGCCGGGTGTGAAGTAACGGATGTCACACGTTAAAGGCGAGAAACCAGTAATATCTAGGCAAGTATCCTTACCATTCTCCCAATTATACACTAGCAAGTCAGCAGGCACAATTTAGTATTATCGTTGGAGTAGAGACCCAAAGAAGCTTCCTTCCTAGCCACAACTCCTGCCCTGAAACATATATCTATGTAGACATCACGTACCATATCGTGACGAAATTTAATCCCCACTTCACTAGCGCAGTGTAATGCATGGTCTCCATATATATCCATCTCCCTCTTACAACTAGTGCATTGACTACCTTCAGCAAAAAAGGAGGATTCCAAGACGGTAGCTAAGCACACACCTAAACTGTCGAGGGCCGAGTGTTTGGTTTAAGCCAATGATGGGTAGTGCGAGCAAGTAGTCTTGAGCGTGTTTCATCTGGTTGCTCTGCCAAAGCACACTGTCTCGTGCAGACATGGAAAAGGTAGTGGGAAATTGTTTCTTCACTGCGTCGAAATATGTTGCGGCCAAGGAATACATTGTATGCATGAGAGAGGGGGTAGCAACATCAAATCTAAGTGGAGAAGAATCAAGTCCACATACCTGTGTGTAAGTTTGTAAAGCTAGCTGGGACACGTGACTGTGTTCTTCCGGCATGATGGAGTTTAGAATAATACGCTGCACGGCTTAAGTTTGGAACTGTAAAGCTAGATAACAATACTTAGAGGTGTCCTCCATAGTGTAAACTCCAAGCCCACCATCCTCTAAGAGGAAGAGTTGCCAGCCGAAACTGTAAGGGACCAAACCCAGCACCATCTGCAGTAACTAGCAACCTCATGTATTGTTAGACACATTTTTGTGTCTGAATTGTCCTCATTGTGTCTATTGTTAGTCTCGATTTTTGTACTAATTTTGGTATTTTTATGTGTGTGTAGGTGTTTTTGGAGAAATACACTTGTGTGGAAAAAGTTGCTCAAAAAGTGTTATTTGGACCCCCGAGAGAAAAGTGATAAAGGCCCCCTCATTTTGGATAAGGGCACCTCCAGGGAGCCAGCTGCTATTCGCACCCACGGATTGGTTAGGGGGACACCACCTTCTTCATTCAAATTTCAAAAATTGGCGGGAAAACTGTGTTCATCAATGGAAGATTCTGGGTTGGATTTTTGGACGGGTTAAAAGGAGATTCAATGGATGATATTCATTGGGATGACTTGTTAGAGCCTAACAGGGCTGGTATAGGCCTTTTGTTCGACTAGTTTTGGCTGTATAATCCTAGAGAAGAAATCAGGGCACACATACGCCGGAAGAGATATTCACGGGATTACACGTTAGTTTTGGCTCGTGTTTGGATAGAGCCTGGTCGCTGAAGGAGCGTGAAATAGATGAATAAGGAAGGTTGGATTGATACAGACGTGTGCTGCTACAAAAAGAGAAAGAATATATCCCGAGAATAATATCATTGACTGCCGAGTAATGGGAAGATATTTTGGAGTTATGAGGAGTAATCTTTGGTCCTGTCGAGTATATACAAGTTTCTGGGGTCGAGTAGAAGCGACACAGAGAGTTTGGGAGAAGAACAGAGCAATAGAAATCAAGTTAGAGAATTTTGCTTTAACTGCTGCCGAAGGAAGAACACGAAGAACATAACACTTCAAGACCGTCGTTTATCAACAAGAACAACGACCATCACTTGTAGGTCACACGAGATACAAATGATCGTTGACGCATATCGCTTATCGTTCTTTTGTAACAGTGTTTGCAACAATTATAAGCGTTGCAAACACCCGATTTTAATCATTTTCTCCCATTTTTCATCATTTGTAACCACTTTTGATCATAAATGAAATCAACTTTTGAGTGTGTTTCCAACATGATGATGAGCTAATTCTCCCACAACCAAGGCAATGAGAAAGCTATTCACGCATGGATAATTGGTAACTATTTTAATTTCTCAAATTTATAATTTATAATTCACTCAATCACTGCTTTTGCAGAGTTTTAATTGTTTGCAAAATTTTCTTCATTAGTTGTGATTCAATTAGATAGGTTATCCTTTGTTTAGATAATCTATGCTTAAAGGATACAATTAATTTTTGACAATTTGCCTGATTATTTGTGAATTAAGAAATAAGGGACTTAAAAGATAATTAGAGTTTTGGATTATTTACCATAATTTATTCATGTGTAATAGTGGAATCAGTGTCTTGGTTATTCCTAATATCTTGAAATCAAATTTTGAGTTAAGTTTTGTTTGTTTTTAAGTTTTATAAGTCTAAAATCTATTGCTTTCACAAGTCTCAACGAACCTTATTTACTACAACTCAATTGAAAATCACATCATGTATTGGTACAGGTGTGTGTCGAAGCGAGATATAACTTGTTCTAATGTTGTAGGACATGATATGTGCATAGTAAAGTATAATTTAGAAACTCCGGAGCAGTTGCGCAATAACAACAGTTCACATTGGGGATATTTGAGCTTCTTGATTGCAGTCATAAGCTGAATTGTCTTCTCGACTCTCTGAAGGACCATGTCCTTACAGAATTGTAAGTTTAAGCTGACAGGGCCGCCGAGCAATTTGAATCCATATGATGGCCTGCTAATATTGTTGGGGAAAACGTCAGGTGCATAGCTTCTTGGGTCTAATGTGGGCCAAAAAACCTCAGTTTTATGTATGTTTAGATGAAGACCCCTTGCAACACCCTTCTGTTTGAATGATATGCAAATCCTGGAAACCTCTAATGTATCCCCGATTACTGTGCCGTCGTCCAAATACCATGCCTGAAGATCTAGTTTGCAGTTGGTTGAGATGTTCTTCAAAATAAGGTGGAGTGTAAGGGAAAAAAGTAATGGTCCCAAGGGGTCGCCCTGCTGTACTCCTTGTGCAGATGAAAGCATAATGTCATTGTAATATAATCTGGCAGGGGTTGCATAACAAAACTCGACCCAATGTGAAATTGTTGGGCATTGCAATCGAACCTCTTTAATCAGAGTAGTCATGTCCACCATATTGAATGCATTTGTGAAATCAATAAGAAGCATGGAGGTGTCGGACCTGTGACCTTTCAGTTCCATCAGCCTGTTGACAGAATGGAGAATACTTTCTCCTCCACAAGGTACGCCCACGCCAAACTGGTAGTCACCAAGGTACATGGACATAGCTTTCCCAACTTTGATGGCAGCCAGCTTAGATACTAATCTCATCCAAATGGTACCCACTGCGATGGGTCGAAGACCACCTCCTGGTTTCTGCAAAGGGGTGAGAGGAGCGCTAGCTATAAACTTTCCAAGTGGAGATGGATACTTACCAGACAGCCATAAGTTAACCACCTTAGTCATTGAGGCCAGTAGTTCATCTGCAACCACATTAGCCGCACCACTCATAGCATCAAGAAGATGTTGAGCCCTCAACCCGTCTCGACCACACGACGTACCTTTCGGAAAGCTTTTAATGGCTTTAAGGACTGACACAGTGTCCACTGTAAGAGCATCTCAGGGAATGGGATCAGCAGGGATGGTTGGCGGTGGAGCAGAGGGTGCTTATCTGATAATTCTGAGATTATAGCTTCAGTGCATGGAGCCACACCATTTTATGAGAGCACCCTTATAGCAGCAGTATAATTTCCATTGGATAACTTCTTCCAGCATGCATCTAGAGTGGCACTATCTTGCGATTGCTTGCTCTTTGGTTTGCTTGGCTGCTGACGTTTGGGGAGTTCCAACAATCTACTGATCAAGGTGAGGCAGCCATTAGGTTCTCTCCAGTCGACAAGGGATTTGTGAATAGCTGCAATTTGTAGCTTCTTACGGTTGCCTGATCGTTCCTATGAAGAGTTTTTGGGGCTACACAAATTGAGGGTACATATAGGCAACAACAATAATCTTATCCAGGAAGACATATATCTAGGATTAAGAATAACAACATAAAGTCAGGAAGTAAGGGTTCGAGAGAAACTTAGCCTGCAAGGTGGAGGGATGCTTGAAATGGTAGTAAATTGTCGCTGAAAAACTTCATTAGTAATTCCAGGGAGAGAGCTACATAAGGCATATCTGTCGAAGTTGGAGCACAGTCTGCTGCTTCAGGCCTGGGAATATCTGATATAAGAAAATCAATATGTCTACCATTATACGGTCCTAGGATGACAATGTTATTGTGTTTGCAGGTTTTCTTCCAGGCATGTAAAATCAGGCAATGGCTACAAAGCCAACAGTGCAATTGTTGTAGAACCGCCTCCCAAGCTATGTATGTAACCCTATTATTGTGTAGTCGTTCTCTGCATTGTTGCTTAGCCTCTTCGGTTGGAAAGTGCCTGTCATTAAGGTGTCTCTGAAAAGAACTGCGAACGTATCCTCTGCCATTAACACCACCACTGCAATCATCATAATCTTTGAATGGACAATGAATCCGGTCACCACAATTAGAAGAAGGTCTCGGTACATGGTTGTAAGGAGACTGTGATGTAGATGAACCAGACGGAGATGCAAGATAAGATGATGATGCAAAAGGTTGAGATGAAGAAACCCTTGAGGAAGAACGTGCTCGGGATCTGGGCATGATGGTAACCGCCGATAACTGTGTTGCAGGTGAGACCACAGGCGTATGTACAACTGATGACGTGGATTGTGATTGTGATCTCGTACGTGGCATTATCACAGGATGAACAAAGTAACTTCCCTAACCGAAAACAAGTGAATGAAAAAGGCTACCCGAAATTAAAAATCAGAGTTTAGTGTATGGGAATTTAAGTTTTCAATACCAAAGAAAACTCAAATTACCATATAACTACTCACTAATTATACCTTCCCAAAGGATAAACAACCACAATGCAAACTCAAACTAGTTAGAATGCAAAACCACAAAGGACTGAGAGCTATTGATGAAGCTTCTCCCTTGCAATCAAACCACAATACCCTTCCCAAATTCAACTTCAATTACACAGAAAAGTCCTAATTTTAAAGCTCTTACACCAGTGCACAACTGAGGATTAAGAGCTAATTGATTAAAACTTCTCCCTTACAATCAAAACCACAATGCCCAACCCTAAATTAACTTCAATTACACACAACAATCAATAAAATCGAAAAACCTTAACCCTGGCTTTCACTGAAGTAGAACCACTTATACAAATTCAACCAACTCAAAATCGTGAATTCCAATTCAAACACACCTAGTTCTGTAACACTAATCACTCACAGAACAAAATTCAAAACCATAATTCGAATTACAAACAACACCTCCAAAGAAATCTGTAACCACAAACACATACACAGATTGGAGAAGACACTTACTAAAGAACAATTGGTGGTTGTAAACTCCCCCAAATCTTCAATTGACGAAACACCACTGCCTTGCACCACTGAGGATTGAGAGCTAATTGATCAACCTTCTCCCTTGTAATCAAACCACAAAACCCAACCCTAATTCAACCAGTTCTGCAATTGACGAAACCCCGCTACTCAAATTCCCAAAAACTGAACAGAACTGCTGGAAAAACAAGAACTCAAATCCCCAATTTAAAATATATAGTTGAAGATGGAGAGCTAATTGATTCCCTCGCAGACAAACCACAAAAACCCAACATGAATTTACGTTCAAAACCACAAAACTATCAACCTGAACACCACTATTTCACAGAAACACCACTTTAAATCAACACAAACCCTAATCAACTCAACTCCTTGATTCAACCAACTCACACTCTATAAACTTGGAAATTCGATTCTTAAAAAAAAAACCCTAATTGAATCTACAAAGAAGAAGTTCAATTGAATCTTCGAACTTTTGGATTCAACGAGAAAAAAACGAGAGAGAGAAAACTACCATTTACATGGAGTTAGTTGGTAACCTAGCAACAATCTGGGCACCAACCCCTTTCTGAATAGTAATACCTATTTTATGGAACAAAGACCCTCATACTTTACAATTAGTGTCTTGACTAGCAAGAAAATTTATAAATATAATAATAATAATAATGGCTTCTTTACTATTATACAGACTAAATATTAATTAATTAATTATACAAAGATTTTGGTTGGTAACCTAGCGACAAGCTGGGCTCCAACTCCTGTCTGTATAGCAACACCTAATCTATAGAAAATGAAACTACCTACGCCACTACTAGCGTCATTGCTAAAAATACAATTCCGTAGACGCTTGAAAAAAGCCAGAGTATCCTCACCAAGTTCCCCTAAGGTAGAAAAAGCCAGAACACCCAAACCATATCCGTGTGCAGCACACTTGTCCAAGTACTTGGTACGTTTACGAGAAGCCGCACCAAGAATAGCTTTACCAGGGACAAAGGAGCGGACACCATCACCAGTGAATGGAGAGACACCTGTAACATCCATACAAACATTATTATTATTATTTTAAAAACTAAATTTTATTATATTATTGGATAACGATTATTACATTAACTAGTTGGAAGCCTAACAAGCTAAGCTCCAACAACATACTACTACATTAATTGAACAGGTTGCTGTGTTAGCCTACCAGCGAGCCTCATGGGTAACCTAGCCAAGGGAGCCGAAGCGGATGGGGGGCTGAAATTGTGTCACAAGGGGAGAAAACTAACTCTACCTTCCATGTTAATTCCTGCAATATTACGCCATTGGGGGCTCGAACCTGGGACCTCCTGGAGCGCATGAATCTTTCGGAAACGCCACCACCAGAGCAGCATATTCAGTATTATTATTATTATTATTTTATTTTATTTTATGAAAAAGGCGCCGCAAAGGCTTTTATTAACAAAAGAATCAAATACAAGGTACAATGTCGATAGAGGGAAACCTAAAAACAAGTTGAGCCCCTACACCTTTTTGAATTTAAATACCTAATCTATAAAAAAGAGAATTACCTATTTTTTAATTGAGGTCGTAATTAGCTATACAATTTCCCAACCTCTTCAAGAGAATCACCATGTCTTCAAGTTCACCTAAAGTGGAGAAAGCAAGGACGCCAAAACCATACCCATGAGCAGACACCTTGTCCAAATATTTTGCGCTCTTGCGTGAAATAGCATTAGAAATAGCGACACCCGGAACGAAAGCCCGACCACTAATACCGGAAAAAGGTGAAACACCCGTAACATCAAAACAAAAATCTTGCCCATTAACCCATCATAGACAAGAATGTCAGCGGGCTTTAAAACCTTGGCATCATCCGATAAGAGTCCAAGATTGACCTCTTTTCTAGATGCAACGCCACCCTTGTAAAGAATATCCGAAACAACATCCCTAACAAAATCATGCCTAAACTTTATACCCACCTCACTCGCGCAATGAAGTGCGTGATCTCCATAGACATCCATCTTCCTCTTACAACAAGCACAAACATCAATAGTGTTAAAAATAGCTACACCAAGCCATTATTATTATTATTATTATTATTATTTGTCCATGTTAATTTCTGCAATATTAATAAAAAAAATCTCATAAGTACAATTACATAGCAAGTGTTGGTAGCCTAGCAACAAGCTGGGCACCAACTGCTTTTTGAATAGCAATGCCTATTCTATGGAAGAGAGACCCCCCGACCTTGTGGTTTGCATCTTGGCTAGCGAGAAAGTTTGTTAACCTTTTTAAAAATATGCATGTTTCCTCCCCTAATTCTCCTAATGTTGAAAAAGCCAAAACCCCAAACTCATAGCCGTGAGTTGTGCATTTTTCCAAGTACTTGTTGTGCTTGTGTCTAACAGCAGTAGAGATAGCATGTCCTGGAGAAAAATTATAGTTTATGGCATTGGTGAATGGGGATACGCCGGTGACATCAAAACAAATATCTCGGACGTTAATCCAATTGTAAACGAGAATGTCTGCGGGTCTTAAAGTGGTAGCATCGGACAAGAAAATCATTGAGACTTCTTTACGAGCGGCTACGCCTGCTTTGTAGAAAATATTAGCAAAAACATCTCGCACAAAGTCGTGTCTGAATTTGAAGCCTACTTCTTTAGCACAATGAATGTAATGGTCTCCGTAGATGTCCATAACACGGTTGTAACATGAACACATGCTATTCTCATCGAAAAGGGGTATACCCAGGCGGTATTTGAGAACTGAACTGAATTGACGAGGCCCGACAGTTTGGTTGAGACCGGATATAGGAATGGCCTTAAGGAAATCCATAGCATGTGCAGTACGATTGCATTGCCAGAGGATAGCTTCACGAGCAGATAATGAGTATTTGTTGGGCAGTTCCATCTTGATTGCATCAAAGTATTTTGCTGCCAGTGACTTCATAAACTGGGGGGCATCAGCGTTGATGTCGAAATCGAGAGGAGAAAGGCCACAAGACTGGACGTATATCTGCAAGGCATGTTGGTATCTCGGACCTGATTCAAAGGTGGATGCACCTTGAATAATGGTTGCCTGTAAATGTCGAGTATGGGCATATGATGCTAAGAAACAGTACTTAGAAGTATCATCCAATGTATATATTCCCAAGCCACCGTCTTTGATAGGCATAGTTGCAAAACGTTGTTGAACTGCACCATAGCCAGCACCGTCCTCCACAATCAACTGCCTCATATATTGGTGTAATTGGTTGTTGTATTTTGATGCAGCTGCTTGCAGGTCCCTTGGGCTTGTCTTATGCATGGTGAAGTACAGTCTCGATACCCCTGTACAGTAGCGCAAGAGAAGCAACTCGCTTTGCGGATCCTGTAACTTCCTGATCTTATGCATGAGCTGGGTTGTATTCACAACTCTGCCGAGGACCATGCTGCTGCAGAATTGTTGGTCTACGCTCACGGGACCACCTAGTATCTTGAAGACTTGTGCATGTTTACTAATAGCTGCAGAGAAGACACCAACATCTTCTCTTCGTGGATCAACAGAAGGCCAATAGATCTCGGTCTTGTTGATATTCAGGTACAACCCTCTAGCTGGCCCATCATCTTGGATGATCTTAAGTGCTTTCGAAACTTCAAGAGTATCACCTATAATAGTGTCGTCGTCTAAATACCAAGCATGGAGGTCGAGAGTACAATCTGTGGCAATTTTGTTCACAAGTGGATGAAGGATTAACGCAAAGAGCACTGGTCCCAAAGGGTCTCCCTGTTGAACGCCTTTGGCTGAAGACAACACAATGTCATTATAATATAATCGTGCAGGTTTGGAGTAACAAAACTCCACCCAGTTGGAGATGCTTGGGCACATAGCTCTGACTTCCTTGATCATTGTAGATTTATCTACAAGATTAAAAGAGTTTGTAAAGTCGATGAGTAGCATAGTCTTGTCGGCACGGTGGCCATGTAGCTCAAGAAGATTGTTGGCTGAATGTAGTATCGCCTCACCACCACACAGAATCCCCACTCCAAATTGGTGATTGCCTAAATATCTGGCCATGTCTTTGCACACTGCAGATGCAGCTATCTTGGAGCACAGTCGGCGCCATATTGTGCCCACAACAATGGGTCTTAAGCCACCGCCAGGCTTAAGCAACGGCGTTAAGGGGGCACTAGCGATGTACTCACCCAGGACTGCAGGGCATGAACCGGCTAACCATAAATTGACTACCTTTGCAATTGATTTTAGCAGCTCATCAGCCATAGCTGCAGCAGGCCCGCTGATGGCATCCAGCAAATGCTAAGCCCTTAGACCATCCCTACCGCAGGAGGTTCCTTTAGGGAAGCTCTTGAGTGCTTGTAGAACTGTTTTGGAGTTGACAGATAATGCAGGTACAAGGACGCTTTCTGTGGGAATGTTTGGAGGTGGTGCAGGAGGATGTTTTTGCTGGAGCTCATATAGAGTGTCAGGGGTTGAAGGAGCCACTCCATCTAATGACAATACACGGATTGCGGTCGTGTAACGACCATAACTTAACTTCCTTCTACAGGCTACGAGATTTGAGTCTTTTTTCCTGTTACTGGCATACTGTCTACGTCAATGGAGGGCAACCTAGCAACAAGATGGGCACCAACTCCTTTTTGAATTGCCACACCTAACCTATGAAATAAAAAGCTGGCTGAGCCACAATTTGCGTCGTTGTTGACAAAACAGTTTTTGAGTCTCTTCAAGAAAGCAACTGTGTCCTTACCTAGCTCTCCTAAAGTAGTGAAGACCAAGATACCCAAATTGTATCCATGAGTCTCGCATGTAGCTAAGTATTTGTTGCGCTTACGGAGAACATCTTTGGAGATAGCTTAACCTGGTGCAAAATATCGAAGATCAGTTGTGAAGGGAGAGACACCTGTGACATCAAAGCAAGTATCTTTTCCACCTTCCCAATTGTAAACTAACAAGTCAGCAGGTAATAATGTGTTCCCACCAGATGTAAAACCCAGTGAGGCTTCCTTCCTAACAGCCACTCCCGCTCGGAAACAGATATCCACTAAAACGTCTCGTGCCAAATTGTGCATGAATTTGACACCAACTTCGCTTGCACAGTGAAGAGCATGGTCTCCATATATGTCCATCTCCCTCTTACAAGTAATCCAAATTCGATTTTACGTCAATTTATAACAGTTAACAATTTTAACTTTACTGTAATACCATATATAAATTCTCCAAATATTATCTATTATAAATTTCCTACTAATTTAATTACTCAAATGCTTTTAGCAACTGTGTTATTATTCTCATTATCCTTAAGTTACTAGTCCAATTGGTACACTAAGCCTTAATCTTCTAAATATCAACTGTGTTATTCTTCTTCTTCTTCTTCTTCTTCTTCTTCTTATTATTATTATTATTATTTATTTGTTTTATCAATATAAGTAATCCAAATTCGATTTTACGTCAATTTATAACAGTTGACAATTTTAACTTTACTATAATACCATATATAAATTCTCCAAATATTATCTATTATAAATTTCCTACTAATTTAATTACTCAAATGCTTTTATCAACTGTGTTATTATTCTCATTATCCTTAAGTTTCTAGTCCAATTGGTACACTAAGCCTTAATCTTCTAAATATAATTCTACATTCATGTAAATATTAATTTAATAGATTTTATTTATTCACATTGAATGTGTATACTATATCATGTTAAATTTTGGCGTTGGTAATCTAATATGACTTAAATTTGAGTCTGCATAAAATTATAGTATATCCTAATAGTCTTTAGATTTTGCTATCAAGGTAAAATATCCTATAAATATACAAATTTATTTTCTTGTAATTATAATATTACACTTAGTATCTGAATGCTATTATTACTATTTCAAGTATATTTGTTTCATTTTTAAAGATTTACTAGATTATTTGTTAGATTAAAAACAATTCCGGTACAAAATTACTAACAAGTTGAGTATTTTTATTTATATATTAGTTTAAACGAAAAATATATATCCCTAATTTGTAATTAATTTACTTCGTGAATAATAATTATTAGATCTTTAATAATTATTTAATCATAATTATTATTTCTATATCTTTAATGAAATTTTAGTTAAGCTAAGTTCAATATGATACTAAATGACAAATGCTAATCATTACTTTATTAAAATTATTATTACTTTGATTATCATCTATAATTACTATTATAATATTTCATTATTAATATTGATGGTTGAACTATTATTCTAACTATTTTGACAAATATATTAAGTCCCAACAATATTATTAACATTTATGTGATTATAAATTGTTGACCCTACGTATAAGTCAAGGTACTCAATAAATTTCTGTGTGACTTTCAAGATCTATCAATAATACTAATCTCACTATTTTTAGTATTTAATCGTCTACGTATTCATACTTTTTAAATTAACTATTCTCTAATCTTCATAAGTAAAGTTATTGGTGTACCCTACAATTTTTACTTCATTACATAAACAAACAATCAAACAAACAAATCAATCAATCAATCAAATAAATCTTTTAATCATTAATAGCTTTTAGTGATTTAAGATTTAACTCACAACCCAACCCAGTTATAAGCTAATCTATTTCACTAACTGGCACTGGATATTCCTATCTTTTCTCATTTAAGATCTAATAGTGAGCTCTGATACCAACATTGTAGCGCCCCCAAAGCTAACAACTCACTAATCCAAGAGATTAACGGAATAAAGAGGCACTAAGGAATCTAAATCATATACTTAAGCATTCAATTAAGAAATCTGCTACAAAACTTAACCCAAAAACTAACCCCGCTTTGATATATACAAAAACTCCTCTCAAATGATACATATACAATAGTCATTTGGTTTACAAAAGAATATACAACGTAACAAACATATCAGAAGTTAACCAACTATCAGACTCAACTCCTCGAAGCTTCCCCTGCGCAAGCCTGATCTACCTCTGAAACTGAAAGTGGGAATGGGTGAGCACATCATCCCTAAAAGGGGTGCCCAGTAGGAATAACAACTAACTTTCAAGTAATCGTTGAAAACTGATGAAAACACGGAATACAGTAAACCACAATGTATAACTTTTTCAAAGTAATTTAAAAGAACAACAAACATCCATGTATGAGACATGTGTTGCGCGTACAATACTAAAGAATAATATTGAGGTGTATCGCCCTAGCCGTGTAATATTGCGGTGTATCGCCCTAGCCATAGAATACTGGATATAAAGGAAGAATAATATTGCGGTGTATCGCCCTAGCCGTGTAATATTGCGGTGTATCGCCCTAGCCATAGAATACTGGATATGTAAAGTTTAGGGCACACATATCACACTCAACATTCAAACAATCAATCATGTATATGGAACTAACTCCTTCATCAAACAATGTATAATATTTGTGTTAACCACACTCAATAATAATATTGCGGTGTATCGCCCTAGCCATGTGCATAAAAGCTGAATTCATGTAGGTATAAAAGAAGGAGCAGTATTCTATATACCACAGATGGAAATTCTTATTTCCCATAACAATTCATAATACAAACAAACATTACAAGTCCTTTCCAATCCATGGAAAGATTAAAAGAATCAACATAACTTTCATAACCCAAAACTAAACAATGTATGGAATGCATAAATAGACAATGTACGAATTCGATAAACATAAACTTTTGTACAAGAAAACAACAATGGTCACAAAAGAGTTAAATGTAAATTCCCACCTCTTATAATGACAAGCCACGCCTACCTCGAGATCCACGATCCACTGGTTCGTCCTTTGAATCGATCGTTGTTAATAAAGACTAACTGTTAATCAAACAAAAACTATAAGAATCTAGCCAAAATGGCTCATACAAGAATCGTACACGTCTATCTAATGTTCTAAGCCCATTTATGACTTTACACCTTTTCATTCTCTAAATTTAGCATAACTAAGGTTTACTAATTGAGTTAGGTTGGTTCTATAGTTCATTTCCTATGTCTAATGAATATCTACAACTTTGTAGAAACAACCAAAGGATAATTCAGACCATAAGGGTCCAATTCATCAAGATAAGAAGATTAACTCTAAGCCCAAGTCCACCCAACCGGCCCATTAATCCAAGGCCTGGTCACTCTGGTCAACTAACAGTCACTAACGGTAAACATCGGGTCAGTAGAATCACCTAACGGTCAACGTCCAAAGTCAAAGGATTCAAGGTCAAACGAGTTAACTCAATGAGTCGAATCAAGGTTTACTGAGTTAACTCAACTCAGTCAGACAACCTCAGTCAGGTAAGTCAGCTAGACTGACTGGGATGACTAACAGGTCTAAAATATATTACAGTTACAAGATCACAACCATCCTGGTTCTATTCAGTTGATCATTACACAAGTTATTCATTTTAAAAGAATTCTACAACTTCAAAACAATACAGAACAACTTCATAATTCATTTCCAAATACAATTCAGCTTACCTTTAGGTAGCAGTTGCAATCTCATCTACATACATACATATCAGTGATATCACAGCCAACCCCATGAACTGCAACATCAACACCACTATAAGCTAAGTTCAACCCCATTCCTACCTGCAACTGTAACTCCTAACAACATCCTTTTGTAATTCTACCAGACTATACACAATACTACAGCAATACATTGAATCCAAGCAAACTTCACAAGTGAATTCTTAATCACAATTCATCTTACCTGCAATTGCAGTTACAAGCTTCTACAAGAGAGGTTCAACTCCATACAATCATATGATCCATTATTCAAGTACTTCAGTCACATAACTTTACATGTTGGATCATTATCAGCTCTATTGCTACACCTGCAACAAACTTCAACTCTCACTTCTACTACATAAACACCTACATCTCAGAACAACTCAACAACTCAGACCAACAACACCATTCTCATAAACTGCCATTTCAGATTCACTACATGCACTACTAATCCATTATATACACATTACTACTTCCATTACATCTAAGGCCACCACCATTAACATAATCCAAATCAAATAACCGTTTCAGCATGTAACACCATCTCCATGTCCCCTGTAATTCAATACCATAACCTAAGTCTTAAATCACTTCAATTACCACCATCACTAACTCATCTCAGCAAGTTCATCAAGAGATCAAACTAAACCATCCAGAAACTTCAATCTCAAACTCAAATACACACAACTTAAGAATAAATGAATTGTGAAATCTTAAGTTCAACTTACCTGTAGTTGCAGGAAATCCCACACTACACCCCTCACTATATTTGGTAGATCTAAATCTTATTAATCACCAAAATCTCAAAATATAAGTGCTAGAAATTTAAATAGACACATAAGATTTTTTACGTGGTTCGATCAATGTGATCTACATCCACGATTCTTCACTATGATTTTTGAGGTTACATAAGAATTAGATTTACAATCTCCATTAATGGATATTTTGTAGTGCTCTAGATCTAATTATTTGGGGAAGAAGATGATAAAGAAAATAAATCTCTCTCTAAAAATATCTCTCTCCTCCTAAAAGTGTCCTCCCAAAATTATTCCTCCCCTTTCTCTCTCCTGCTCTCCTCTTTATATAGGTGTTTACATAATGGATGACACTCACATCTGACTCATATTCTCGCGAGCCTTTTAATGATTTCGCAGGCTCTCGCTACCTTCTCTCGAGACACTCTCGCGAGTCTTGCTACCTTCTCGCGAGTTATGAAAAATAGTGAATCTCGCAAGCTCTTCTCGCGAGTTAAGGAAATAATTGAATCTCGCACGCTAAGAAAATATGTTGTGCGATATTTGAGTCCTACATCTTGCCTCTTTTTTCTTGAATATTGCTTGAAGAGCGATCTTTAAGAAAAAATCTGTTGTTGTAGTATCTTTGATATTTGTTCTTTGAAGGAACGAGCGAAAGAATCTTGGACTTGAAAAGTACGTACTTGCCTCTATTCTTTTGCAAAGTTAGAAGCTTTGCGAAGTGAATAAGAAGTATTATCTCTTGAAGTATGCGAAGTATGAAGTATGCGAAGTATGAAGTATCCTTGAAGAAGTATAAGAAGTACTTAATCCTCGAAACATATAAGAAGTATTGCGATTCTTTGCCTCATGCTATGCTCTATTCTTTCGCGAAGTTCCGAAACTTTGCGAAGTGAATAAGAAGTATTAATCCTTGAAGTATAAGAAATATAAGAAGTATTGCCTCTGTTCATGCGAAGTTATTATTCCATTTTTGGTGAAGATTCTTGTTGTCCATTGGTGAATATCTTCTTTGGAAGTGATTCTTGCCGAGAAGATAAAGAACATAAAATGTTTTCTTGGTTATCCATAGTTGCCGCTGTCCTTTATTTATGAGGGTAGAATCCTTAAGAAATGTTGAATGAGCGAGTTGTGTCTTCATTCTCATGTTGCCTCTATTTCGTGTTTTGTACTCATGCGATAGTATAATCTCTCCAAGTTGCTTATCTTATAATCACATTCTACGAGATGCTTAATAACTCTTTGAGGTTTTGAATATCTCTGCGAAATTCTGAATAATATCTTGAGAGATTCTAAATAATATTGCTGAGAGATTTCGAATAGGTCTGCTGAGAGATTTTGAAATAACACTCCTGAGAGATTCTAAATAGTTCTGCCATGAAATGTGTATGTGATGTTTATGCCATGAAATGCTTATGCAATGCTTCATGATGCGAGTATGATGCTTGTATGATGATAATGCTTATCTATTGCAATGTATAACTAATGTTTGTGTTACTTAGCTTATTTTGCCGCTCTAAAATTGATGTGGCTTTAAATTGCTTCCATTCTTCATTTCTTTGGTTTTGTCTTTAGTATATCATTCTTCGTGTATTTGTTGTTCCTCGCGAGTTCTTTTGCTTGTGCTTCATTTTTTCTTATTCTTGTGTTTCATCTTTTCTCATTCCTGCACTTCAAAATGTTTATGTTGAATATTGTCATTGCGACAAGATCGCAGGACGTCTTTACATTTTCATGTAATGACCCATTGGTCTTGCCTTATCTTTTTTCTTGTGTGGTCTTATTTTGCCTTCCTAGTTAAAGGTCTTATTTTGCCACCCCTCGTTTTTGCAACAATATAACAGGCCTAAATATTCTTGCGAACATAAAGCCCCATGACATTGCCGTCTTGCGACAAAATCGCAGGACGTCGTTACACTTTCATGTAATGACCCATTGATCTTGTCTTATCATTTCTTAGTATTATTGCCTCTGCAGGATGTTTTAGTTGCGACAATATGACAGGCCTAAATATCCTTGCGAACATAAAGCCCCATGACATTGCCGTCTTGCGATGAAATCGCAGGACGTCCGCACACTTTCATGTACGGACCCATTGATCTCGCCTTACCCTCGCGTTAGTATTGTTGCCTCTTCGGGATCATTGCACAAATATGACAAGCCTAAGTTTCCTTGCGAAAACAGAGCCTCATGACATTTGCGTCTGTTTTGACACTCCCCTAATGGAGAGCGTCGCCCTTATCATCTCCCGGTTGCCCCTTCAAGGAGGCGAAACATCGGCCATACAAGACTAGCTCCTCCCATCCGGTCTTAACAACAACCGATTGTTTTCATGACCTCTTATCCCTTATACCTATAGGGTTTATGGTTACGAGACTGCACCCTAAGTGGAGTTTTCTTGGGCGAGTGCAACATATGCCAAGACTTGCCAAGAATGGCCGGGGTAGGTTCATCCATCCCGGGCACTCACGGCTCAACCGTGTACCTCGGCGCCTTGAGCATACACTCCACTCCTTGGAAGAGACCCTCGGTCGCCCAACCCGGTATAACCTTATATATATAGTTGAGAATCCAAGGTACCTCTTCCTGGATAGGCTTTCATGGGCCCCAAATTTTCATGACTCGGGCTTCGGGAGCGGTGTAACCTTTCCCCCGAGCCATGTCGAGAGATACCCCTTATATGACGCACTTTAGGTCTTACATTTGCCTCTTACGAAATGTTATTCGCGAACTAGGGTGTACGCCATAAAGGTTCGTCCCATTCACTCACTCAATCATTTTTGTCAATTTATTCGATCATTCATTTTTGATTATCTCTTCTCATTATCTTTGCGAAATTATCGCATGTCTTCATTCTTTCATTCATTCCTTCATTTCTGTCATTTCTTTCATTCATTCATAATATCATATCATTTGCGGTTTGCTGCTGTTGTTGTCTCTTGCGAAGTATATGATTTGCTTGCGAAGCTATCATCCTTGAAATGTATGGACGTCGTATAAAATATAAATATCTCGCAGCAAAAAGAATTGTGAGAAATGAGATTTGAACCCTTGACCTGCCTCTTGCATATTCTCGCACCATACCAACTGTTCTAACCCTTTCTCGCGAAATTCATTCGCGAGATAATCATCAACTTTCTTCTTTGCGAGATAAGCAAAGTCTGTGCGAAATTTCGCATAACAAAAATAAGTGTGCGAGAGCAAGAATTGATCCTGCGACCTTCTGCTCACATTCATGCCTCCCGACCAACTGTGCTAGCCATGCCTCTCGCGAAATGTTTCGAGATAATCACTTACTTTCTTCTTGCGAGATATTGTTGCGAAAAATCCATGTGAAAAATATACGTTCGTTGAGACTTGAACTCGCGACCATGAACTCATTAACCTCGCAGGTGACCAACTGTGCTGCCTCTTGCTTGCGAGATAATGAAACAACCTTGCGAAATTATCCATTTTTTCCTTTTTTTTTTTTTTTTTTTTTTTTTTTTTTTTTTTTTGCGAAGAAAAAAAAAAATTCTTTGCGAGGATGGAGATTCGAACCCGCGACCTTAAGCTCCTCATATTCGCTCGTGACCAATTGTGCTACTCCTCCTTTGCGAAGAATCGCAGAATGCTAATACATGACTTATATTCACCCTTTGATACTCAAGGAAAAAGATGACAAAAATTCTTTGCGAAGGGTAAGAATCGAACTCGCGACCTTATGTTTATACTCTTCGCCAATGACCAATTGTGCTAGCTGCTGTTTGTGAAAGAAACACACAATACTATAACTTTACTCACTTCTTCGCTCTCGAAAGTTCAAAAATATGTAAAAGGTGAGATTCGAACTCGCAACTCCAATCTCTTTCAATATTCCCTTAACCATCTGGGCTACTTGCTGCTTGCGAAGGAAACACACAATGCTATAGCTTTATTCCATTTTTTTCCCTCTTGAAAGTTTAAAAATATTTGAAAAAATATGACTGTGGCGAGATTTGATCTTGCGACATCAAGCCTCTTCGCTCCAACTCAAACCATCTCAGTGCGAGCTTCGTTTGTGATAAAATTCACAGCGTTTTGTTCTTATCCTTTTCTTCATTCTTCCTTTATTTCCTTCAACAATTTTCCTTTTGATTTTCTCCTGAACATGAAATTCTTTCATTCAAACTTTAATTTTCTTCCTTGAATTTCACCACGGCAACTAATTTTTTCTCTTCTTCTTTTCATGTCTTTGAATTGTTGACGATGTTTTCTCCCTGAAAGTGTGATTTCTTCCATAAAACTTCCATTTTTGAACCCAAATTTTATAGATCTAAATAAAAAGTATGAACAATAACTACTTTTCATGGAAACTTCTCTTAAAGTTTATAGATCCAATTGAATTCATCACCAACAGTAGCCGTTTTTTCTAAACTTTCTTGAACCAACAAGATTAGGTCCCTCTTTCTAGCGCATATGTAGTTGCGGGAAATCCCACACTACACCCCTCACTATATTTGGTAGATCTAAATCTTATTAATCACCTAAATCTCAAAATATAAGTGCTAGAAATTTAAATAGACACATAAGATTTTTTACGTGGTTCGATCAATGTGATCTACATCCACGATTCTTCACTATGATTTTTGAGGTTACATAAGAATTAGATTTACAATCTCCATTAATGGATATTTTGTAGTGCTCTAGATCTAATTATTTGGGGAAGAAGATGATAAAGAAAATAAATCTCTCTCTAAAAATATCTCTCTCCTCCTAAAAGTGTCCTCCCAAAATTATTCCTCCCCTTTCTCTCTCCTGCTCTCCTCTTTATATAGGTGTTTACATAATGGATGACAGCTCACATACAGCTCATATTCTCGCGAGCCTTTTAATGATTTCGCAGGCTCTCGCTACCTTCTCTCGAGACACTCTCGCGAGTCTTGCTACCTTCTCGCGAGTTATGAAAAATAGTGAATCTCGCAAGCTCTTCTCGCGAGTTAAGGAAATAATTGAATCTCGCACGCTAAGAAAATATGTTGTGCGATATTTGAGTCCTACATTACCCTTTTCTCCCGAGTCTTGAATCAACACCAACAATAGATTACTAACACAATCAAACCCTCACTCTGGTAAGAGCTTCAGTCATGAGCTTTAATCGATCTCAGCTTCAGAACCCCGACTTCTTCAATTTCTAATTACTCTTCATCTGAACTCTAATTCACTCAAACTGTTAAAACCCATCTCAATCAATCTTCTAAATTATCAATTTCATCATCTACAGCTTCCCTGAGTTGTTCTTATGAAACCCTAATGGTGCAATTCTTCATGAACAACTCCATAACCTCTAATTAACTTCAAACCTTTCCTTAATCATCTAAACTCAGTCTTCAATTCTTCTTATACATCACTAATTCGAACTTTAATTCAATTCTCTGAGAAACCCTAACTTCTTTGATTCATCGTTACATAAGCTTTACTTTATTGATTTAACAACAACCCTTCTCTTCTTCATCCATCAATATCTCGATTCACTTCTCAATTCCATATAAAACCAAACTCCAGAAATCTTAACTTCTATCTACAGCAGCAAATCCATTATCTTCATCCCGCACTCAATCATCCACAATCTCATCACTAATGATCAGTTCTAAATGTTTTCTCCACGATGATCGATCTCACGTACCCAAGAATTTCTCAAAATCGCCGAAAAAAAAAGAAGAAAATAGCAGAAGAAGAAAGAAGAAGAAAAAAGAGTATAAGAAGAATGAATCTTCTCGGTCGATTAAGGATAAGGCTGACCAAATATTGCTAAAGGCACTCGACCAAAAGATAAGGGAAGTCCGGTCAGCTAAACTAATAAAAGACTATTTTACCCTTCGAACTAAACCAATGATATCTTCTTCGTCCGGTATCCGATTGACAAATTCGAGTAGCCCATCTCGCACAACTTTTCGAGACCTAATTGATGATACTAGTTTCATATCTAGATCGTTGTTAGATTAATTTCTATTAATTAACGTTCGTGTTAATCTAATCGAGTCCTAAGCGGCTAAATCGTCTTTTGACCGGTCTAATAGCGTTGACGAGCTTGAGGGTCTTTACAAATTGTTGATTTATTTCAAGTTTTGTGCAAAGTCTATTCAAAACTATCAATAATATGAATGAATAAGATTTTATTTAAATCTTTTGTGTGATTCTTTGTGGTAGATTCGATTGCATAGCTTGATGTGAATGAATATATTTTATGCTTTGCTTTCGGTTATGAGATGTTATTTAGGTTTTCACTAACCTTAATTTCCGATCTCATATTGTGGTGATCTCTTATGATTTGTGTGATTTTTTAATTTAGCGGGATTAAGTTCTAGCATTTTTAGGTAGGCTTCATCAAAGGATCATAACGAGATCATATGTGAAAGTCGCATTGATGCTATTATCGATTTATGTTTACATAAGTTGTGTATTTAGCATAACATATGATTTTTTGTTTAGGTTTTTACTATTGGCACGTAATAGATAAAACCGGTTTCAACCTTTCTCTAGTAAAGGTTGTTTTTGTTGTTGTTCTTTTGTTTTGCAGGGGAATAACAACTAACAGGGGGGGATTTCTTATTGAATTGGTGCTTAATGATAAATCTTTGTGGAGAGAGTGGTTGTGGAAATCGAAGGAAGAATTATGCTTATAATCTTTCTTGATATGAAAACTAAGTTAATTCTTATCTTAGTATGTCATGTCTAAAAAGACGAGGGTACTCAAGTACACCACAATCTTTTTATTTCAACCTATAAGTCATCTACCGAATGTGATCGTCTATGGACATAGTCGAGAAAATACGACAATTCGGTTCACATTTTGTGTGATCGTCTATGGATACGAGATCGAGACAATACAACAACAAGATAACTTGTGTGATTGACTATGGATACAAGATCGAGACAATACAACAACAAAGTGTGTGCTTGATAATAGGTTCGGTAATAACCAAACTCTATGGAATCAATATCAAGTATTGCGGAGTTAACGTAAAGTGCAATTTAATTTAATTATAACAAAATAATGATATTGTGGAAAAGTAAAGTAAATGGCACAACAAGATTTTGCTAATGAGGAAACCGCAAATAGAGAAAAACCCGGGACCTAGTCCAGTTTTTAATACTCTCAGGATTAAGCCTATATAAAAAAATCTAATACCAACTTCGTATAGTTGAGACCAAACAGACTACCCTTAGCTACTTAGTTCCCTCGGTATCTCCGCGCCTTCAACTTCTAGAGTCACGCACGTGAATAATTAGTCCTTTGTATCGTATTCCAAATAACAAAAGAAGAATCTGTTTGGTAACCACTCTAATCAATCTTGCTACAAGATATAGATGAGTCGTTGACAAAGGATCTTCCGTTTAATCTAATAAAATCCTTTGTTTGGTTAGACTAATCTAACTATAACTATCGAAATAGTCAAGTATAGATTCGCACTCAATCAAAATATATCTCAAATAGAAATATAGAGAATGCCGATCTCACGCAACAAATCAATCAGATCTATCAAAGATAAATCAATTTTAGTTGGATCCCAGCCGATCAAGGTTTGTGCACTAAATCCACAAGATAAAAAAATTAATAAGAATTCTTCTTCGCCTTCAAATCTTCTATTATCTTCAAATACCTGCACAACACCACTTGAATATCTTATGATCAATCACGCACAGAACGGAGTCTGTTAACAATGGATTATCACAAGATGTCTTTAGATCTAACAACAGTTCTAAAGATCGCGTCGATACTTTGATCTAGTCTGAGTGAATCTTATATCAGAAGAGAAGATTCTCAAGCATAAACAAACTAGGTGCAATCAAAGTTTCAACAACCATTAGTCAATCAAATCAAATCGAAAACTAATAACACTGCAATTATCTAGCTTCCCACCAACGGTACTCGTGGAGCTTATTGATCCCACAAAAGTCTTTAAACAAGCGGTCGTAAGAGATTTCACCTAATTAGGATACTTTCCTCTCCGAATAGACGGATCCATCAGAAACAACAAGAAATGAAGTTTTCCTGGCTCTTAGGATAGATTCATAGAAATTCAAACTAAGGTATTTATATACCAAGGATGTTTGGACAATAAGGAATTTCCAAAACCGAAAATATTCTCAAGATATGCAATGAATGCCCATATTCGGTTTTCATAATTCAATAAATGTTGGTCCAATATTTTCTGAAATCTCTCAATAGAAAATCCCCAATTATTAAATGCACATTACTAATTTTTATTCTCTAGAGCTATGCATTAATTGCTGGTAATTAAAGCATATAAAACCAAAAAACTTAATCAAAATATTCTTAATTTATTTCGGCACATGATCACCTTGAGTACCAAGGAATATCTTTGAACAATAAATGATAAGAGTTACTACTCGTATTCAAAGTATGTTGACATCTTTTCATTGCAAATCCTTATTTCATATTTACATGGATTTGCTTCTCGGAATCGGTTCTACCACACTTCCAAACAAGTTTAGAATTTGTTTGCTAGTGTTCCAAGACTACTGTGTGATTGGTCATACCAAATCACAATGGTTAGTTGTGATCGGTCCTTCCAAGTCACATACATGGTTCGGATCGGTTATACCTAAATATGGTACCTACTTGTGATCGGTCACACCAATTACCAGGATCGGTTACACCAATTACTAGGATCGGTCACACCAATTACAAGAATCGATCATACCATTTCATGGTGATTACTTAGGATCGGTTACACCAATTACCAGGACCGGTCATACCAAATCATAAGTCTAGGTATTGTGATCGGTTATACCAAGATACATAACCTGAGTTAAGATCGGTTCTACCAACTCACACATATTGGTTATCCAAACATATGCAATGAATAGTCGGACCAATAAACCTATTGATTTCACTTTCGATTCACGAAACAAGTTCATGAATATACTTCCTGTAAACAAATATAAAACATTGTTTCCTATGATGAAATCTTCATCATACCCATACACATAATCATAACACTATATACAAGATTATGTCGATGTCATGTCTACGAAGTTCAAAAGATAAGCGTTATACTTCGTAATCTAATTCCGTAATACTATGATCATACTATTATGATCATGTCACATCACTAGAGTATTATATACAATATGTACAATATATACAACTTCGCAGTTATGTTTTCAATATAGCACGACTTGAAAGATACGTTAGGAATCAAACTGTTCAAGTTAATATTACTAACCTCAAGTGGAAGGATGATGTGGTTGTTGTAGTTCGTTACTTCTTCACATTCTTCAGGTCTTCGGAGTAATACTTGTATATCTCAACATTCCTAGACTTTCTAGTATAACCTAAACGAAGTTGACTCTAGTACATAATCAAGCGACTCTAAATGATTTTTGATACTAAAATATGACAACCAAACTTGACATACCAACGCTTGGTGAGTTCAGCCGAGATATGCTCTAACAATGTCGAAGCGTAAGGTATAAGATTTTTGTGATCGTTTATCCTGTTAAGAAAAGCTTGATTTTACCTACTCTTTGCTTTTGATTAACGAAATACAGTGCAATTGTTATATTTCCATTATGTTGTGTGGATTGATTGTGTGATTCAGTTGTTTCCAGTTAACTAAAGAAAAACTATGTCAATTCTACTCCCCCCGTTCCACTTTAGATGATGTTTTGGGAGTTTTCACGCATATTAAGAAATTAATAGAGATATAAAAAATTCTATTTATGCCCTTGAGAAAAGTCTTCAAGCATTAATCGCTATTAATGTATTTAAAAATAAACTTATCTTTCCAAGACAAAATGTTGGGGTATTATTGGTTGTTTTGTGGGAAAAATATGAAAACTATCTGTAGATGGTGGATTTTCAACAAAGGGAAGAACCGTAAAATCATGATGCATGTTTCTGAAACGGCTTTCAGGCAAGTGACGATTCATATTTTACGAAGCCACGATGAATATGTCTTTCGAAAAGACTCCACTAGCTAAGTGTTCGATCCCTGGCATTTCGTCGTGCCATCTATGTAGAATAACATAATTGGGCGGTTCTCCGTAGATTGAGAATAATAAAGCCTTCAGGACATCGGTGATACTCACTATTCCCTGACTACATGAGAGAGGCCCCCCCTCTACATAGAAGAACGGTTGGGCGGTTCTCCGTAAGATTGAGAGCAATAACGCCTTCAGGACGTCGGTGACACTCACTGTTCCCTGACTATGTAGAGATATCGTGTATAGATCCAGGCGGTTCTCCGTAAGATTGAGAAAAAATAACTTCTTCAGGACATCGGCAACACTTGTTAATTCACTGACTATACGCAAGAGATTGAATTCTACCGTGACATTCACCACTGAATTCCTAGAAGATAATCTATCTTATCTCATTACTCCCATTTCATGATCGAAATGGTAATAGATAAATGTATTACTCCGATTTCATGATCGAATCCACGGCTGATCTCATGAAATGGTAATAGATATTACTCAGATTTCATGGTCGAACCCACGGATGGTTTCATGAAATGGTAATATCACCACTTATTTTATTACTCCGATTTCATGGTCGAATCCATGGCTGATCTCATGGAATGGTAATAGATAATCTCATTACTCCGATTTCATGATCGAATCCACGGCTGATCTCATGAGATGGTAATAACTACTTTCATTACTCCGATTCTGTGGTCGAATCCATGATCCCATGGAATGGTAATACCTATTTTATTATTCCGAATTCATGGTCGAATCCACAGATGATCCTATGAATTGATAAAAAAAACTACTCACTTTTATTACTCAGTTTCATGAATCATTCTCCACTGAATTTCATGAATTAGTAATAAATACTCAACAATCGGGCATCTGGACTACCACTGAGTAAGCCCCATAAAATGGTGTGAGTGTACTCGACAATGATGCACGAACGAGCACCCAAATGTGCGAACGCGCATCCAAAATATGGATAAATGAGGAATCCCGCACAAAACAGGAGAGAGAAAATAATAACATTAAAATAATGGAGAAGCGCCCATGGGCCGGGCCCACCGGCCGGCGGCCGTGCCCTAGCCGTGGCCGGTCCCATGCTTCCTCCATTATTTTCCTTATTTTTGTTCTTTTGATAAACTCATGAAGACTCCTCCATTCCAGCAACTTTCCTTGTTTGAGCAAAACTCGTGGTTTCTCCATATTTTCATGGTTTCTCCATATTTTTGTGGGATTTCACAAAAGAAATAATAATATAAAATAGGGAAAGGTGTTGCGGGACCGGGCCGTGCCCATGCCCTAGCCGTGGCCATGCCCTAGCCGTGCCATTCCCTAGCCGTGGCCGGTCCCACACCTTGCAATCCCTAATCTTTCATAAATTGTTATTTTTCTCATCTTGTGAAACTCCCCAGTTTTAGCAAAATTCATGGTTTCTCCATATTTTCTCAAATATTGCGAACCATGAAAAAGCCAAAAGTCAACATGGTCACACGACCGACTAGGCTACTCATGAAAAATATGTTAAAATATTTTTATTTCAATATTCACAAAATATTGATCAAACGAGCATACTTGCTCATTCGAGAAAAATCGAGGATTTCAGTCAAAGATCGAACTCTTCTGAAAATCCGAAATATTGCTCAAACGCACATCAGAAAATGCTGATAATAACTGAGACACGGGAATTATGGAAACACGAGCATTCTCCCTTGACCGACCAAGGGCGGATCTAAGGCTTGCAACAAGCCGGTCCCACACGTTTTCACACTTTTTGACCTAATTTGTGCAATCGCTCATATTGGGTCCAAACTCTTCACAACTAACTCAGAGTTTGTGCAAACGCCCACCAGCGGTCCCACGGCCCCCAAGGGTGGTATCACGCCATCTTGGTCGGTCCCTCACTTTTCAATAATTAGGTTTTCTCACCTAATGCTCAATCGACCGCTATTTCAATAAATGATGAAACCGACATTTAATCGTCATTCCTTCACCAGCTGGTCAACTCAGGACCCTGGTGTAATGCTCACTCGAGAAATTGGGCATCACATGGACGTCCATAGTCCCATGTGGTTGGTCCCTCCTTCGCTCATGACCTATTTTCAGCAATTCGTCAATCAATGAGCAATTGCTCAAAATTAGGGTTTCGAAAAAAATGCTCAACAAATCACCATTCTGAGCAAGTTCAAACACTAAATAAATTTATGTTAATCCAGCAAACAACACACGGATTAATTATATAATATTCGGTAATCTACCAATATTTTAATATTTTATTGGGTCACATCACCAATAAATAAATAATTTGTCGAATTGAGCAATACTTGCTCAATTGCTCGATGATCAGTAATTTATCAGTAATTCTTTGAATTGAGCAATACTTGCTCAATTGCTCGAATATTGATCCAGCTTTCAATATTCAGTAATCCATAGATTTACTAAGCTGCTCGAATATTGATCCAACTATCAATATTCAGTAATTCATCAATAATTAAATCGAATTGAGCAATACTTGCTCACTTGCTCGAATATTGATCCAACTATCAATATTCAGTAATTCGTCGAATTGAGCAATACTTGCTCACTTGCTCGAATATTATCAAACTATCAATATTCAGTAATTCGTTGAATTGAGCGATACTTGCCCAATTGTACAACTATCAATACTCTCCGTTGAATCGAGCAATGCTTGCTCAAATGCTCGAATTTATATTAATTGCACACGAGCAATGCCAACATAAGAACTAACACGTTCAAATACATGAATCGCTGAGCAATCGCCAATCATGTGTGATTCAACAAAGCTTAGATTCTAAACAGTCAACTGATTAATAAATACACGTCTGTCATACAGACTCCACGATTCGTGAGACTTCAATCACGTCACATGGGGGATTTCAATTAGGGTTTTGGTCTGGCGGCCTACGGCACGTGGATTCATACACGATGAGAAATGTGAGTAAGTCGTGCAACGGTTGAGGGAGTTAGCAAAGTAGTGGGTGGATGGTTAACCAAGTCTCCGCACGACCTGGAACTGGTTTCACCACGATCTTCCACTTTCCCACTCTTTCACTCATGAAACTGTCACACTTACTGGGATCAATGTGTTCGTTATTCTGACAATATAAATAAGTCTCTGGATCCACGATTGAACAATAATAATTTTTCGAGCAATCACTCTCAGAAATTCCATCAATCGCCCAGAACTTATTCGAACTCCATAGTTCATCAAATTTGCAGAAACCTTCAACACATCCACACTCCTTGATCATCATTGATCCCACACAATTCTCAGCTTCCCTCCTACAGATCAACCCATCTCTCTCTTTGTGACCGAATTGACTCTGGAACGACCATTGACTTGGTTTAGACCGAAGTCCTACATATTGATCTCTCGAATCTAAGCACTCCCGTTGCAGTGCATCTGGGTGAGGTTCAGCAGTTTGCTCGGTCGAGGAGTCTCGACAACACGCTCGGCTCTTCATTTCCCTAAAAAAACCAGCAAACCGTTTTTCCCCATCCACAGATTGGCGACCACAGTGGGAGATTAATCTCTCGGTTGCAATCTCTCATTTTCACAAAATGGTTGATCTTAGATTAGGTTCAGTTACCAATCCTAACCCAAACAATGCTAGCACTAACAACAACGGTGGTACTCCAAAAATCGTTCCTACTTCCAACGATGGTAGTAATATTACTCCTCCACAAACCAATATCGAAAGTAATCCTCTCTTTGGTCGGTCTCCCGAAGAAATCAGAGAAAATCCACCCACTATCGCCGATCTCATGAAAGTCCAGGAAGTTCTCGCCAAGAATCAAACCGATATGGCTACTACTCAGAAGGAGCTATGTAATTACCTCAAAACTCTCACTGACAAGATGTCAGACAAAACTCAGGAGAAGGGAAAAGATAAGGAAATATCTCCAACTACAAATCCCGAAGTTATTCCAGTCCCTAAAGATGATGAAGCGCGCAAAGCTGTAGAACCTGAACCTGACGGTTTCATCACCCGTGAAGACCTGGAACGTTTTATGGAGAATCGGGGAAAAGGTCATGCACCGTCCGTGCACCGTCATCAACCTCCATATCCCGCTGGTACACAAAAAATCCCTCTCCCAAAAGGTTACACTTCTCCAATGTTTACGCTCTACAGTGGAACGGGAAATGCTCGAGAGCATTTTCTCAATTCTTGGAAGTATTAGGAGAACATGAACACAACCATGTTGTCCGTTTGAAGGAGTTTTCAAAATCACTGACGGGTCGAGTATATACTTGGTATAACAACATTGCACCAGGGAGCATAGCTAATTGGGGAGAAATGATTAATTCTTTCTACAGGAAATACTTCTTTGTTTCTGAGCAAGTTACTCTTTCCGACTTAGGAAGGATGACTCAGAAAAATACTGAAAATCCGAACGACTATGTGAAGAAGTTCAGGATTCAAGCTTTGGATTGTCATGATCCTAATATCACTGAGCAACAACTGGTGGACTTGTGCATCAATAGAATGATTCTAGTCTATAGAGCCTTGTTGGAAAATCTTCGATTTCAAACCTTTTCAGAACTTCATGAAGCGGCCAAGAGATCAACAACCACTTCTCCAGCTTTATTAGAAAGAACCAAGACTGTCAAAGTCGAGGAACCGAACGCTCGAAGCAGCACCAACAGGCGTTTAATCAACAAGCAATACAATGTTGAAACTTCCATGAATATTGCTAGAGGGAGCAAGAGAAAAGCTGAGACACAGCAACACAAGAATGCTCATCCGACGTCTCACCCTCCAAAAGCACCAAGGAAGGACAACCAGGCTAGAAATGCACAATTACCAGTTCAGCATCAACAGAACGATCAGGAAGTGCATGACTTCCCTTTTCCCATTGAAGAAGTGATCGAACTGGTTGGAAGTCTGGATCCAAGATGGTGTGATCAAATTGCCTCCAGTCAAAAAAGGAACCAATCAAGAACAAATGGAAAATACACGCTATCGCCATTTCCATAGGTATGTCGATCATCCAACAAGTGATTGCGAGAACTTTGAAGCGCATATTAAAAGAAAAGGCCGACTCAGGGGAACTGGGAACTGAAGGAGTGCACAAAAATCCTCTCCTGATCAGAACATTCACACTCTCTGAGCAGTCGGTCAAAGTAGCAGTCCAATCCCTAATTGAGCATGCCTGTGAGTTACTGTACTTATCGAAAGCTCAAAGAAATTATATGTTTGCTGCATTGAACCACATCGTGTCTGGGAAACGATTAGACATTCAATAGATACTCCCTGAACCTCCAGTAACAGACAATGAGATGTACGACTGGGGACTTCTCACCACAGTTCATCTCAAAGGAAATGAATTCAAGCGAGCATTGGTTGACGTTGGCACTACTGTTAACATCATCCCTTTGAAAACCCTCAGAGCTGCTGGCATCACTCGATAAGAAGCAACTCATGCTCCTATCTCAATCAGATACCATGAAGGAATCTCCAAGAATTCTTACGGTTACATCATTCTCAAGATAAGAAATGATTCAACCTGGATTGAAACTTAATTTTTTATAATTAAAGAGGATCCGAGATATGACATGATTCTTGGGCGAGCGTGGATTCATGATAGAAAAGTTGCTACGATATCTTCACTTTCAGTTGCACAATTCTCCGTTAAAGAAATCTCTGACTCGAAAGATGATCAACCGTTCGAGCATTTAGGAAAATTCGAAGCCTTGATGGAACTCACACAAAAACTTGGGGAGAGCGCCCACGAATTCGTCGGAAGGTTTCTCACTCAGGTGATGTGATTTTGAAAGTTGTTGTAAAGTGGTAAGAAAGATGTCGTTCCTCTCAGACTTGTGAAGGATTTTTAGATTCAAATAAAACTAGAAAACTCAAAGAAGGTGTTGTTATCAAGATTTTAAAAGCACTGAGATTCAGGATTCCACCAAACTCCAATTTTTATGTGATTTAATCTAATCAATATTCGTGCAACTCTTTACGTTTAAAGTGATTCTAATATTTTGCAAAGGTAGATTTTTAGAATAACAAGTGTATTTCAAAAGCATAGAATATCAAAAACCTAGGTCTAAGCATAATATATCAAGAGAAATCACAATTGCTTAGGAAAAATCATTCAATCAATTCTAAATCAAGGCAAATAATCGTAAAAGAGATTGCAAAAATTAATTAAAATAGAAATTACCAGACACAACATGGAAAATTGGCTTCCTTCGTCGCCTCAGCAATGGGGTTTAGCTCCTCATATTAATCACGTGCTCAAAATAGGTGTTCATAGCTCAAAAGTGTGAAAAACAAGAGAAAGCAAATAACTCAGGCATTTTGCAACGCTGAAGAGGCGTTACAAACAGACTGTTACAGAAGAAATAAGACTGCCACTTAAACGATATTTCTTATGTGCTGTTTGAATACGTATATGAAAACTGTTGTTGAATATAAGACTGCTCTGGGCTGTCTAATGTTCTTCGTGTTCTTCCTCTACACCAGCAGAAGAAACAATTCCCGCAACTTGATTTTCTCCTCTTCTATGCCTCTGTTGGTACCCCAAAGTCTCGACTCCCTTTCTACGAACCTCAACACTCGTATATATACACCACAGGGTCATTCTAACTCCACGAAATCTCCAGAAATACTCCCTTTTCTTTCATGCCACTCCACGGGATTTCTTCTCTCTTTTGTCTTTCTTACGCGTCTGTGGGTTGTCAGAATCCCTCAATGATGGAAAATAATCGAATCCCAAACAGTATACATTCCCGTATTTGCACGTATCTTCCAAATATACCACCCCGGAAGAACCCGATAAAATCTTCTTCCTCTCGTTTAATTGAGACTTACCATAACACGCCTTTATCTTCGAATCTGGGTCCTATACCAATCCTGTTTAGGACTACAGGATAATATCCATCATATTACACGTCCAAATCCAACTAAATCTCGCCCAAAACCTAATCCAGGGAATACGCAGCAAGCCGTAAAACTTCCCACTCCTCTGTTTCGCTCTAACATGAACATGCAGCCCAAGTTGATCGATCCAAACACCCATAAGAGACCTATGATGCTCTAACAGTCCACCTAACAAAAATCAGCCGTTGAATCTCGTCAAAACTGCCGAGAAATCCATTCACTTCTCTACTGCCATTATTTCCCGCCAGTTTCTGCATTTGAATTTTGGGGAAGAAGCTGGTCGCCCCCTATCCTCGGCTGAAGTGTAAATAGCAGCTGTCTAGTTGGTCCCCTGGGGTTACCCCTTATCGACTGGGTGCCCCTTATCCATTTGAGGGGTGCGAATAGTAATTTTCTCCCACGAGCGCAAAAACCACTTTTCGAGCCAATTTCGCCGCAAAAGCTTATTTCTCCAAAAACACCTATAAAACAATAAAATACCAAAATAAGTACAAAATCGAGCACTAACAATACACATAATTGAGAACAAAATAGACACATAAATATGTCCATCAAATACCCCCAAACTTATTATTTGCTAGTCCTCGAGCAAATCAAATCTAAAAAATGAAATCCTAACTCACTGTCGCAGGCATCGTCGATTGCATTTAGCATATGCAATAAGCCTTTAAACCCCTAGGTGGCCCTAGTGGCCGAGTTATAGTCTCGGGAGGGCTTACCAGAGATATACCCACAAAACCTTTATACTCCAGACCCTAACTATCTACGCAGAACCTTGGAAGGCACTAAAGATTCTCCTTGGTTGGCATACTCATTGATTACAGGAGGAAGTACCCTGATGCGAAATTCCAATTGATGTACACGAGTTTGCACTCAAGCATACTAAAATTCATATATAAGTGACAGAGCTCTACTCAGATAGTTTCTGGACATCATAACCGGAGTCAACCAATCACATGGATAGATTAAGAGATGGATATAGAAAAATATAGATGGTTTTGATGTTGACAAAGGTGAATGGTGTTTCTCATATCTGTCTGAAGGCCACTACCAAAATGAACCTATCCTAATGGACTGAGATACTAGTCTGACTAATATCAACACACTGGCATATACAAGGGAACCAGTGGTCGATAATCCTAACTCTAGGTCAACACAACTGGCATATACAAGGGTTCCAGTGGTCGACTTTATTGAATTTATTCCGGTTGGTCTAATGGTCTGGTCTCAATTTCTTTTCTTTGTTTTTTTTTTTTTGTATCTCAATCACTCTATTTCACCCTAGCAGTGGTAAAAACTTGAATCGTGAGCCCCACCTAATCACTTAGACAAACATATTTTAAAGAAAACAAAATAAAAATAGAAGTGAAAAGGATTCAACGAGATATGGCGAAACTACCATGTTTTTTTTTAATTCTAACACCTGAGCTCTGTGCTTTTATGAATAGACTCTTTAGATGTTTCCATCTAATCAGATTGGTTCCTCAATTCCTACAACCAAAATGCTTCCATCCACTTAGATTGGTTAGTGTCATCCTTAATAAGCATAAATTTCTAAGCTCTGGAGTTTATTAATGCAACTAAAAAGTTTCTCCCATACCCCCAAACTTAAATCTAACATTGTCCTCAATGTTCTAAAGATAAAATTAAAAGCATGAACAAGGAGAAACTGTTACCATTTGAAGTAAAAGAGTTAAGGAAAGATATTACCGTGTCGCATGAATATTGGGTTACCTCCCAAGAAGTGCTAAGTTTAAAGTCTTCAGCCAGACTAAGAAAGGATTAGTCACCTCATAAAATCATAAAGTAATAGCCGGAATTTCTATGGGTCATCAAAACCAAATAAAGCTACCACAAATAAAAGGAATCTCCAACCTGCCAAGAAAATTAACAAATAAAGCAAACCCTTGTCTAGTTTCCTGTTTAAGATAACTACATCTAGCTGTGGTTCAGATTCAGGCTCTATGAAAGGGTCTAAATAAATTTCTTTGGGCAGCATTTCCTCAAAGCTAAGATCCGGTTCAGGTTGTAAAGTCTGTAAAAATTTAGAAGCACACAATAATAACCTGAATAATTGAGGATCTTCTAAGTCAATCAGGTTTGACTCACACAATTGATCACGATGAAACTGGCGGTCAATCATAAGAAAATGTGTCGAGACTAATCTCCTAAAGTACTTAGGCTCAGTCTCAAAATTTAATAACTGACACATTTGAAACTCATACGTTCCCACAATTGGTTGAAAAATATTTGGTGGGAGTATCATATCCTGGATAAACCACATCAACCAGAGGACGGGTTTCTAACAACTGAACTGCTCTATGAAGATACTCTTGTGAAATGGTAGAGGCATATATTCCAAGTCCACCCCCAAACTTAGAATTTTGGGTGTCTCTAAATAGACTAGTCACAATATTCCTAATTTCTAGATCATCAGGTTCCTGAAAAAGGTCAATTGATTTATCTAAGTTATAATCAGGTGGTTCATCCTCTAAATGCATCTGATGCATACACAAAGTAGGACTTATGTCCTTAATATCCTATATGGTCCACCCTAAAGCTTCCTTATTGTCTTGAAGCACGGTCACTGGCCTACTCTCCTGATCACTATCCCAATCGGAAGCTATAATAACCGGGAAAGTCTCAGATGGGCCTAAAAATGCATAGTTAGGGTCCAACTTAGGAGGCTTTTCTAAACAAGGGATTAAGGTAGACTCGAAAGCTAATAATGGTTCAAACCTAGCTTTCCATGTATCGGTATCTAACATAGGAATAGAATCCAACAGAGCATTTACTTGTTCAATGTTACTATCATCGTCGAAATCCACGCTAAAATGGGCTAGACAACTCTCTAATGGATCTTCCAATATGATGTTTGGTAATGACTCCTGAACTAAGGTTCCTATCATGTTCACCTCTTCAATGCACGTGTCATCTAGCTCAGAATGCAGCTTATTGACATTAAAAATGTAGGATCAGAATATCGCGACATCAATACTTCGC
>JAJJWW010009124.1:7500-12508 GCA_023531295.1 Papaver armeniacum | reverse complement strand
GGAGAAGAATTTTACAAGTTAGAAGACTTTATGTACAAGAGTGAAGATTATCAAGGATGAAAGTTCGAGAAGTTTATGATATCAAGACATACAAGTCGTGAAGAATCAAGTGGTAAAGTACTTGCACCATGGCCTTTGTACTTGCATTTTTATTTTATATTTATTTGTATTTCATTTTCTCTTGTCTTAAAAAAAAACAAGAAAAAAATGTTGTATCATTTTAGTTTGTTTTTAGTTTTGTTCTTTCATTAAAACCAATGGGAAAGAAGGAATATTCATAATGAAGTTTCAAGCAACAAGGAATTAGAGTAAAGAATCACATTGCCAAGATTCTATGAAGTTCAAGAGTTATAATCACAAGTTGAAGACCGAAGACGAAGATGAAGAAAAGGATTGAAGACCGAAGACGTTTCTATGAATGCTGTGAGAGTGGTGCTAGCTGCACGTCGAACGGATAACGAGGTAAGTAAGCATATTCCCACCTTCGTTAAGTGGTTGATTTCCTTTCTTAGAGATCGTCGAAAAAAAAGGGTTTACCAAAAATATCAAAAGATGTGGGTTTTCAAAACGATTCGGAGGGTTTTGCCTTCCTACCATTCAACGTGCCGCAGATTCTCTCTTCACTCCTATCCGGACACATGTGTGACCCATAAAAAGTTGTTTATTATTGAGAGCAACTTCATAAAACCTTTCTTGTGAGGCGAGTCGAGACTTTGATCACTCCGAACCCGAATTTCTTTAGAAGGGATGGTTATTTCTCTCTCAACTTTTAAGGATGGGATTGTGTTCATATATGTGTCTAACTTCTTATGACTAGTGCGAGAATCTCTATGTCTTCTTAGCGCTGGATGCTATAATTTTAGAGAACTAATAAGTTGGAAATATAGGTTTCCTAATGTTTTTCCTTCTTTCCTCCTTCAACATACCCATATACTCGCCATGTCTAGTAGTTCCTCTAGCGGTCCATCATCCGACGAGAGTAATGAGTCCGACAGCCCTAATAGCGATGGTTCGAAGAAATAGAGCATCTTAACCAGAAGAGATCATCTTGCCTGCTCTCCAACAGACGGCAGATTATATACAATCGCGATTTCACGAAGTGGTCCCGCTTTTGAAGCGCGCACCGAGGTTAAGGGAATTCCGCGGAGGTAAGCACGCTTTTCCTTTAGAAGATATCTTTGTTTCTCGCCTTTAAACCCTCATGTGCTGCCTTACCCTGCTGCTCCCGGATGGCTTATGCAACCCGAATCGGAGAGCATGGATACTTTTGCGTTTAAAAATGTCCCACGGATGGCTATTTGATAGGTGTTGTAAAACACCATAATATCTATCTATTGTTTATGCTTTCTTTGTGAGTTTTCTTGTAAAATGGAGTCCTTGTGAGTTTTCTTTGTATGTATCTTATGTTTTCTTTTGAGTTTATTAGGTACAATGGATTCATTATGAGCAAAAGAAGGAGAAAGCGTTCATTTGGAGCGAAAAATGACGAAAAGGGTCAATTCACGGGCGAGTCATATTTGGAGCCAGCTAAAGTTATGCAGCAAAAGAGGTGAAGGATAATCTGTCAGTGCCGCGCAACTGGCAGTTGAGCAAGAAAACAGAATAGGCAGTCAGTTCCCTGAAACTGACAAGCTAACTATCACTTTGATGGCGCTTATCTTAATTGGAGAGCCTTATACAGAGTGGGGTGTTTTAATCCAGAACCATTCCTACACAACCCTAGAATTCAGAGAAGATGTATTTTCTCTTTTATCATTTGTTTCATCTGAAATGAATTTGAGAGAGAAAAGGAGGCGCTGTCAATGGAGAGATCAAATCGAAGAGAACATGAAGAGATTGAGAGAGGAGCTAGCTCTAGTGGTGTGGAGTTGGACAACACAGATAGGTGGAGATTTAATCTGAAGTGCTGTTGCAGTCGATGAATTAGAGGAAGCAAAGAAATCACGGTTACAGTGGATGAATTCGACTGAATTAAGAAGAAGTGATGGTGATTGAAGAGCAGATTGAGGGTTCGTGAATCTGAGATGGGTATTTCAATTTTGATGGTGGAATCTGGTGGATTTCTTTAAAAGAAATTAATTCGTGGAAGATGATGCAAATGGAGTCAGAATATGGTGAAACTAGGTTTCGATTCGAGATGGGTTTTGGTTGATTTGGCGATTAAATGAAGTTCGGATCACAAACAAGGGTTAATTGATGATGCTCTGTTGATTCAGTTGATTTGGAGAAGAATTGAAGGGTTTGGCTACATATTTGGAGTCAAGAAGGAAGTCGAGTTAATGGTTCTGCTGTTTGCAAGTTAGAGGACGGGTCTGTGCTGTTGTTGCTTATGAAATTGCAGAGAAGAACGGTGAATGAAATGGGTATCAGATGCAGCTGCAATAAGGGGATCTGGTGCTAATACAAGTGAAATGTAGGTGGAGTAGGTACTGGTGGTCTACGTCTGCTAGTTGTTACCATGGATTACAAGAGTTGTGGCTTTGTAAGAGGAGTTTGTTATTGAAGCGGTGGAAGTTTTGTCAAAGCTTATAGAGTTTGAAATGGTGATCTGCAAGAGCATGAGGTAGTCTTTGCATTAGACGAGTAGTTGAACCGAATTAAAGAAGTGTGGTTGCGGGAATGGATGTAATGGAAGTTAGGGAGTGCAGAATTTGGAGGTCGGATAGTCTATCATGTTGTTGTTTTTAGAAGGGATTGCGAGATAGAAAGAAGTGCAAGCCTAAAGTTCAACATCAGCTTCAAAGGGAATGAGTTATGTCTTTGTGTAAAGTAGTGCACGTGATGATAAGATCGCAATAAGAAGCTACAGTAAGTGAAGATGTTGATGAGCAAGATGGGAGCTGAGCCGATCACAGGTGTGGTGGCAGCTGCATCGGTAATGTGTTTTGATGGTGCCATGTCATGGAAGAGGAGAAGTTGAATTGTGATGGTGGTCTAGTTCAGTTGGTATTGCTGGCGGTACCTGGAGAGCAAGTAGTGACAGAAATGGTGGTCACAAAGATGCTTTAGATGAATGTTAGGTTTACTGAGTTGGTGGTTATGAGCTACTAATGCAATGAGATGGAACTGCAGTGGCGATATTCTTGAATAATGGTTGTTGCGGTGAATAAATGCAGGGCAATGGTATTACGGTGAATTGGCGGGGTGTGTTATTACAGAGAGAAGATGGATTTGGTGGAGCAAGAAAATTGAGTTGATATTGCGGTGGAGTTGAAGTTGTAAGATTGCGAGGGCTAATTAGTCGCAGCAGCTAGAGTTGAGAATGTCATTGCGAGGTGGAGGTGGTGTTGCGTTGGAGACAAAAGTGAAGCCGAGATGAATTGCTTGAATGAATTGATCTTGATATTAAAAAGCTGTTGTCTCGCAATGAAGAAAGGGAACATGTGTCTTGGTAAAGATGCAAGATGGATAGCCACCATGGCTATATATGCACTAGTGAAGTGCAATGATGGAGCAACATTAGTCATGGCCAGTGCAAATGTCTTATGCCATGGAAATCAAATCAAGTCAAATGCTTAGCTCACCAACAATGACTCGGTTCTGACTCATAATCTAATTGAGTTAGTCAATTGACTCGGTTGACCTGACCGATTTGGCTCGTTTGACCGGTGACCGGGTGGACTTTGCCGGTCACCTGACATACTTTCCCGGACAACTTCCGACCGGCGATACCAGTTTTCCGGCGACATACTTGGCAGAGTTTCTACATGGGTTTTCTCACACATGGGCTTGGAGGACTTCTATCTATTGGACTTTTGAAGATTAGACCTAATTTTGGAAACAAGAGAGCTATTTAAAGGAAAGACTTTTACAACTTTGAGTATCACGTTTTATTCTTGGAGCTTTGGAGATGGCCTCTTTTGTTTACGCTACTAGGGTTTGCTTTGCTTTCATCTTCTTTATTTGATTATTGATTATGATGAACTCCATAGCTATGAGTAGCTAAATATTATATTATTGGTTAAGGATGTAGTCCTATTTCTAAAACTTGTGCTTGATTAATGCATTAGTTTTGTCTCTTGATTATCTTTCAAATCTCCACTGTTTTTATGATCACATGATTGATGTATTGTGATAGGATTAGATGCTTGCTTAGTTAAGTGGCCAATTAATTGAACTTGCACCCTTGTCCATAGCTATTTTAGGGTTTTCATTGAGCGATAGCCCCTGAATACAACAAGTAGCATGATTTGTTTACGGTTTGTAGTGATACACTCTCGTAATCATATGTAGAGTTTGACTATTGTCCGAATTGTTATGCGCAATGTATGACAATTCCATTGATTAGCCTAATTCTGAAACTTAATGCTCCTAGGAATTGAACTTAATTAGCGCAAGGTGTTAGGTTATTCTTTAGGTAGAATTCACATACGCAGCTCTAATGTGTGTGTTGATGAATTTAGGAAATTAATAGAATATCTTGCTCTCTTGATACTCTAGGCTTTTAATGATAAAGAGATTAATAGAATATCTTGGCCAACTTTGTTTAAGGATGCACATGCATTTTGTACCACATGTGATGGGTACCAAAGAAAATGCAATCTAGATGCTCGAAATCAAATGCCACAAACTATTATTCAATTTGTTGAGGTTTTTGATGTATGGGGAATTGATTTTATGGGCCCTTTTTTCAATTCTAGTAGGAATTATTATATCTTGCTTGCTGTTGATTATGTCTCAAAATGGGTGGAAGCTAAGGCCACCCCAACTAATGATTCTAGAGTTGTTTTGATTTTGTCAAGCAAATATATTTGTAAGGTTTGGAATTCCAAGGGCTATAATTAGCGATGGAGGTTCACACTTCAAAAATAGGTTCTTGCAAAGCTTGTTAAGGAAGTACAATGTGTCGCATAGGATTGCAACACCTTACCATCCACAAACAAATGGACAAGCCGAGGTTTCCAACCGAGAGGTGAAATCCATTCTAGAGAAGACGGTGAATCCAACAAGGAAAGATTGGAGTTCGCGACTTAATGATGCTTTGTGGGCATATAGAATCAAACATACA
>JAJJWW010009124.1:0-2500 GCA_023531295.1 Papaver armeniacum | reverse complement strand
CCGTTTTCCGGCCATTAATACTGACATCCTCGCGACCACTTTTGGGGCGTATTTTTTACACGGGTTTCTCACTCTTGTGGGCTTGGTGGATTATCACCTAATGGACTTTGAAGACTAGACCTAATTTTAGAAGTTGGAGAAAAGCTATAAAAGGAAGGTCTTCTACAACATCTCATATCTTATTCTTGGAACTTTGGGAGAGCCATTTTGGTTTACACAACTAGGTTTGCTTTTGTTCATCTCCTTCTTTAATTCAACTTATATTTTGTGATGAACTCCATAGCTATGAGTAGCTAAATTCTCTATTATTGGTTAAGGATGTAGTCCGATTTCTAAAACTTGTGTTTGCTTTATGTATTAGTTTTCTCTCTTGATTATCGTTCAATTCTTGCGGTTTTTATGATCACATGATTGAAGTATTGTGATAAGATTATGGTGTTTGATTAGTTATGTGGCAATTAATTGAACTTGCATCTTGGTCCATAGCTATTTTAGGGTTTTTCATCAAGCGATAACCTTGAATACGAGTAGCATGATATGTTTTACGGTTTGTAGTGATACACTCTTAATCATATGTAGAGTTTGACCATTGTCCGAATTATTTTGCAAACGCATGACAATTGCATTGATTAGCCTATTTCCGAAACTTAATGCTCCTAGAATTGAACTTGATTAGCTTGGGGCGTTAGGTTATTCTTTAGGTAGAATTCACATATGCAGCCCTAATGTGTGTGTTGATGAACGTGAGAAATTCATAGATTATCTTGCTTTCTTGATTCTCTAGGCTTTTGATAACACAAGAGATTAAATCGTAATTCTATTCATATATGCAAGCACATGTCTAAGATTGAAGATGAATTCCTTGACCAATATCTCTCCATTGATTACTTTCTACAATTTACTTTGCTTTTAATTTGTTTTTATTGCTTAAATAGAAATAAGAAATCCCCCAATTGGTTACTTTAAGAAATTGATTACGAAATAACTACAATCACCTCTCTCAGGATACGAACTCTTTCTTATCACATACTTTAGGAAAGTGAAATTATTTTTGACGACAATGACAACCGATCATTGTTGACAATATATATTTTTTTTCTTGCTTTCTCATATTCGTTTTGGGGACCAACTTTTGGTTGTTGACACAACTGGAGGTGGTGGTGGCAGCGGCGATGGTGGTGGTGGCGGCGGCGGTGACGGTGGTGATGGTGGCGACGGTGATGGTGGCGGTGGAGGTGGTATTTCGGTGGTGGTGGTGGAGTTATGGTGGTGGTGGATTAGTGGTGGTGGTTGGTAGGTGGTGGTCGTTGAGTGATGGTGGTGGTGGAAAGGTAATTAAATGTTGGCGGTGGTGGTGGATATGTGGTGGTGGTATAGAAAGAAATTGATTGTATTTTGAAATTTAAAAAAAAAATATTATGTAAATGAGGGTATTAAGGTAATCTATTTTGAAATGGATAAGGTTTCTAAATCATAAGGGTATATTTATTATTGTATAAGGGTATATTTGTTGGGTGCCAAAATTAGGGGTATATAATTAATGTACTGTTACGGGCCTACGACCCGTTGGGTGTGCGGTCCAACTAGATTCCTAGGTTGTATATATAGGAAACTATGTAATACATCTAATTAGAGATTCTAATAATATATCCTTTTCCTTGTCTCTACATCTTCTATCTTCACCTCAAATTCTCCCAAAACACGTTATCATGCACGAAGCTTTACCACAGAGCCGGATTGGATCGGTTGATAATATTTTTATTTATCTATTTTTCCTACTGAATCAAATCAATCACCTAAGAAATTTTTGTTGAAATCAAATCAACGGATAAGTTGAATCTAATTTCTCCTATTTTTTTTCTCACTCCCCTGTTTTGATTTTGGCATATGAATACAATTGTGATTCTATATGTACATACTAACTATTAAATTAAATTTGTAGGCGGAGATTGGTTAGATCGTGATTTGTGCCATATATACAAGATATATGTAAATCGTATGGATGATCAATTGGGTGATTACATTTAATAATATAATATATTCATTCTATTCCTATTTATTTGTGATTGTGTATGTCCGTAGAGGAGGAAGGGAATTTAGGCGAGTTTAGATAAGAAGAATATCTCTGTTTCGTCTTCTCGGGTCTCCTGAGACCTCGTCCGTGGGAAAGATGGGAAGGGGGAAAGCCGCCCAAACCCTGACCAATCACCTGCTCCAAACCCTGGACAAATCTCTGCTCCAAACCCGGACTTGTCGATGCCCAAACCTCGTTCGATTCCGGTATTCTATCCCGGGTCCTTTCAGAAGGCCCACTCCACCGAGTGTTTCAAGTCGAGCCATCCACAGAGTCGAGTTTGTGCCAAGATCAATTACCATTCGAGGTGGTCTTGGTTTTAATGCCTTTTGCGCGATCAAGGGTGTTCCGATTACTCGCGGGGCCACAAATGAGAACCAAAGATTGAGGTATGTAGCTAATGTTTACATCGAATTTTTGTTGGGC